>MU688901.1:17585-31499 GCA_026770625.1 Nicotiana glauca | reverse complement strand
TAATACAAGAAAAATAACATAAAATTCACAACAATTGCAAGCAAACTAAAATTATTTTATTTTGAATCTTTGGGAGTATTTATCTTATAGGGCAAAAATCACGTGCTCACAGATGCTGGGAACACTCCTAAGGCAGCAACATATGATATTAATCACCCATATCATCTTAAAAACTCAGATTCACCTGGGATGACCCTAGTCAACACTGTGTTTGATGGAAGAGGTTATCCAGGATGGAAGAGATCCATTCTTCTTTCCCTATCAGCCAAGAAGAAATTTGGATTCATTAATGGGACTTGCAACGCTCCAGATCTGAACGCAGCTGAATATGAGCAGTGGAGCTGTGTAAACGATATGGTTACATCTTGGATTCTAAATGCACTGTCTAAAGAGATTGTTGACAGTGTCATATACTCAAAAACAGCTTAGGAACTATGTTGGAACAAAGATTTGGCAATCCAATGGTGCCAAACTTTTTCACCTGCAAAAAGAGTTGTCAAGTTTAACACAAGGTGATAGTGATATTGATGGATATTTCACCAAACTTAAGAGACTGTAGGATGAATTAGATGCACTAAATGTAATCATAACTTGTTCATGTGTGTGTCTGTGTGAGGGAAAAGGTAAGCTGGCTAAGTCTTTGGAAGATCAAAGGTTGATTCAATTTTTTATGGGATTGAATGATGTGTATGCACAAGCTAGAGGAAATATTCTTATGATGAGTCCTTTACTAGCATGGACATTGCATACTCACTACTTTTGCAGGATGAGAACCAAAGGGAAGTATATGCAAATGCACATTTCAGTTCAGATTCTGCATCTTTCATGGTAGCTGGACAAGGTAAACAACCAAATGCACATATTTTTGCTGAATTTGCAGTTTTCATGGCAGTAGCACAAGGAAGGAATAATCTAAGGTTCAGAAACCAGGCCCCTAGAGGACCAGTGATTGCTCAAAAATTCAACAGTTCATCTCAAAAGGTACCAAGGCCACAACAGATATTCAGTGAGAAAAAAAAATATAATCCTAAGCTATCTTGTACCTATTGTGGGAAAATAGGTCATACATAAGAGGATTGTTACAGACTGATTGGGTTCCCAGATGATTTTGAATTCACTAACCCAAAGACCTATCAAAACCATGTCAAGGCAAATGTGGCAACAACAAATGAGGAAGATAATGCAATAGGTCAGAACAATGGGACCAACAGTAGCAGTCTTGGACAACATTTCAGCAAGGAACAAATTGTAGAGATGATAGAGATATACAAACAGACAAAATCATCAAGACTGGAAGTTTAGGAATCAATGCAAATGTTATGGCTGGTGCTATTCTGAAATAATCAGGATTAGTGTTTACTAGTTTGAAATCAGATTCTTGGATAATTGATGCTGGAGTATCATAACATATGTGTTTTGACCCCAATTCTTTCTTATTTCTAATTCCACTCCCTGTACCTTTGAATATTAATTTACCTAATTCTTTCAAGGTAAGTGTTACTCACACAGAGAGTATCTCCATTCTGACATGTCATGTTTTAACTAATATCCTTCATGTGCCAGATTTTAAATATAACTTGTTATCTCTTCATAAGTTCTGTGTGCAATTCAAGTATGATCTTCTACTTACATCTAGTGGGTGTCTGTTGCATGTCCTTTCAATGAGGAGTCCTCAAGTTTTTGGTGAAGTTAGAAAAGGTCTCTACCTGTTAGAATCCACTAATTTCAAGTCTAGAAATATGCTTAGTCGTGATGTAATTTCATTTCCAAAAGGAAGAAATTCCAGTTTTAGGTCTGTTTTAGGTTCCAAGTCAGTTCATGTTAATGTGATACCTGATGTAAAGCTTTGGCATGAAAGGTTGGGTCATGTTCCAATTTCAGCAAAGAAATATTTACATTTCTTTCATTGTGCTTCAAATTCTGATTTTATTTGTGATATATGTCCTAAAGCTAAACAGACTAGGAAACCTTTTTTCAATCAGCAACATAAAATCCAAGAATGTTTTTTATCTTATACATATTTACACTTGGGGACCTTACAAGTCTAGCACTTATAATTGTTTCAAATATTTTCTCACTATCGTTGATTACTACAGTAGAGGAACTTGGACATACTTGTTAAGTGCTAAAAGCAATACTTTTCCTATGCTTAAGAGCTTCCTATCTATGGTGGAGAGACATTTAATGTGAAGGTTAAGATGATAAGATCTGACAATGCTTTGGAATTGGGAAAGGGGACACAAGAAGCAGATTTTCTTGCATCAGAAGGGATAATACATCAGTTAACTTGTGTTGGTACTCCTCAACAAAATGGAATTGCTGAGAGGAAGCACGGGCATCTCTTAGAGGTTGCTAGGGGAATAATGTTCCAGTATAAACTACTTATATCATATTGGGGAGAGTCTATTCTGACTGCAACACACATCATAAATAGATTGCCTTCCAAATTACTAAATGGTAAGACTCCATTTTCCTTTTTAAACAAAAGCCTAAATATGATTATTTGAGGAATTTTGGATTCCTATGCTATGCTTCTACTTTAACACAAGGAAGAAGCAAATTTTATGAGAGAGCAACAGATTGTGTGTTGATTGGATATCCTTTGAATAAAAAAGGATACAAGTTGTTAGAACTGGAAACTAAGAGGATTTTTGTCTCCGGAGATGTTAAATTTTTTGAGTCATATTTTCCTTTTGCCAAAGCTAAACGTACCCACAATCCTATTTTTTCAGATTCCCCCTTTCTTTGGATTCCAAATCCTCTCAACCTATACAGGAAGAATTATCATCTACAGTAGATATGGATCTTCACAATCCAACCTCTACACCATCACCTTCTTTTCAACCTAACTCTTCTGATTCATACATCACACCCACTTCTCATCAGCATGTTTCTCATGTTCCTTACACTAGTCCTCACATATACCCAACCAACTCTCATATATCTGCACATAGACAGTAAGTTTCTTTAAGGAGTTGTGATATAATCACACAACAACCAGTGTATCTTAAGGACTATGTGTGTAACAACATCATATTTGCTGATTTGGACAGGGCATGTTTTTCTCACCCTACTAGACCTAATGCCTACTCCTTTTCATCTCTAACTATCAATAATCAACATCTCATACAGTCCATATCTATTTTAAATGAACCTAATAGTTATGAACAGACTTCTCAACATTCAAGTTGGAGAAAAGCCATGAAATCATAGATTCAAGCTTTGCAAGACAACCAAACTTGGGAAGTGGTTGAGTTGCCTAAAGGGAAGAAGACATTGACTTGTAAATGGGTTTATAAGGTAAAGCACTTGTCTGATGGGAATATTGAATGACTAAAAGCAATATTTTTAGTAAGGGGGGATATCTAAAGAGAGGGCATAGACTACAGTGAAACTTTTCTTCGGTAGTCAAAATGACAACTATAAGATGTCTTCTTGCTGTTTCATCAAAAAGGGGTTGGAATATGTCTCAATTAGATGTGAATAATGCATTTTTACATGGAGATTTACAAGAAAAAGTGTACATGAAATTTCCAGCAGGACTCACCCCCCTAGTCCTACTCATGTTTGTCTGAAAAAGTCTTTATATGGATTGAAGCAAGCTTCACGGCAGTGGTATGCTCGGCTTGCAGGGGCATTAAGTTTCAAAGGATACTCATCATCATTGAATGATTATTCTCTATTTTTCAAGAAAATAGGAGGTCTCATATCTATTTTAGCAGTTTATATCGATGATATATTGTTAATAGGGGATGATATACAAGAAATTCAAAACATCAGAGAATTCCTCAATTCCGAGTTCAAGGTAAAGGACTTAGGAGATATACATTATTTTCTTGTACTAGAAATTTTGCGAGAAAGTAATGGTTTTATTATCAGTCAACGCAAATTTACCTTGGATATGCTCAACGAATTTGATGTCTCTTATTTGCCTCGTGCAACTTCCCCTCTAGATCCATGTTCTAAGCTTCAAGAAGACAATGGTCCTCTCATGGACAATCCCACTCTTTATCGGCACTTGGTTGGCAAGCTGAATTATCTTACCAACACACGCCCAAATCTCTCCTTCGTTGTTCTCACTTTGAGTCAATACATGCAACGCCCTTGCTTGTCACATTTCTTTGCAGCTTTAAGGGTTCTTAAATATCTGAGTACTGATCCAGGCAGGGGATTCTGTCATCCTCTATACCAGATTTTTCTCTCCTTGCTTTTTGTGATGCCGACTGGGCCTCTTGCAAAGACACTCGAAGGTCGGTGAGTGGTTTCTTCATTACTTTGGGGGGATCTCCAATTTCGTGGAAATCCAAGAAACAAGTATCCATCTCTCTTTCTTCTGCCGAAGCCGAATATCGTTCCATGAGAAGAGTCAATGCCGAGCTAACATGGCTTGTGCATTTTTTTTATGACCTCTCAACTCCTGTTACTCTTCCAATTCCCCTTAACTCAGATAGTAAGGCAGTCATTCATATTGCCCGTAACCCTGTCTTCCATGAACGCACAAAACATGTCGAGCTTGACTGTCACTTTGTGCGTCAACAATTTCTTTTTGGCCTAATTACTCTTTCTTTTGTGCCATCCAACGATCAGTTGGCCGACTTATTCACAAAGCCCCTTTTTGGGGTTTCTCATAAAGGGATTCTGAGCAAGTTGGGGGTCGCTACACTCCCCTCCAACTTGAGGAGGGTGTTAGAAATTCAAAACCCCAGCTCAATTTGGACATCAATGGGGGTATGAGATCTGAACGAGGAAGAAGAGGAAAGGAGAAGAAAGACCGACCAAACTAGGGTTATTCGATATAACCTAGGATATATGCTGGGCGTTTTTTAATTTAAAAGAGCTTTGGATATTTGATCACAGTCACACATCAAACGTTGGAATGGTTAATCACAGCCACATATCTTTTCCTGATGGATCAAATTTGGACCCTTGATTTATTTATCTAGTAGAAGCTTCGTACCTCACCAGAAAATCACGTGAGGGAATATTGTTGGTTAGGATAGGATTTTGCCGTTACAATTAGACAAATACAAATAGGACAAGTGTAAATAGTATTTTTTTTTCTTTATTTATTATTCAATACTCAATTGTATATATATACCTATACAAACAATTGAATGAACACATAAAAAATTTCTCACCTGTACAAACAATTGAATGAACACATAGAAAATTTCTCCAACTCTTCGGTCATTTATTTCCTTCGATTCTGCATACCTTGAGTGTAAATTTGGGGCCGAGCCAAGAAGATGAAAGTAGCAGAAATGAGGATGTTGAGATGGCTGTGCGGGCATACAAGGATGGATAATATTAGGAATGAAGATATTTGAGAGAAGGTGGGTTTGGCCCCATGGAGGACAAGATGCGGGAAGTAAGACTCAGATGGTTCAAGCATATTCAAAGGAAGAGCACTGAGGCACCAGTGAGAAGGTGCGTGCGACTGGTTGTGGAGAGCACGAGAAGAGGTAGAGGGAGGCCTAAGAAGTATTGGGGAGAGGTGATCAGGAAGGACTTGGCGCGACTTAGGATTACTGAGGACATGGCCCTTGACAGGGAATTGTGAAGGTCGAGCATTAAGGTTATAGGTTAGGGGGAAATTGTGGATATTTCTACAGCGCATTAGAGTGAGACTAGCCAGTTAGGAGTTAGTCTTAGGATGCTACTGATCATCTACTGATGCATGGTTTTATTTGTTGGATATTAGTATACCCTCCATTAGATAAGAGGGGTTGCTCTGATGGTAAGCAACCTCCACTTCCAACCAAGAAGTTGTGAGTTCGAGTTTCCATAAGAGCAAGGTGGGAAATTCTTGGAGGGAAGGTTGCCGGAAGTTTATTTGGAAACAACCTCTCTACCTCAGGGTAGGAGTAAGGTTTGCATACACACTACCCTCCCCAAACCTCACTAAGTGAAATTATACTGAATTGTTATTGTTGTTATAGTATACCCTCCATCCTTTTCATATTTCCTATATTTCTTATATTGTTGTATTTTGTTATTTTATGTTATGTTAGGTATTTTATGTTATTGTGTTATGAGCCTATTGATAGTACTAATATATCGTCTCTTGTTGCCTTCTTGAGCTGAGGGTCTCCTGGAAACAGCCTCTCGGGATAAGGGTAAGATCTGCATACATATTACCCTCCTCAGACCCCACTTGTGGGATTTATACTGGATTGTTGTTGTTGTTGTTGATTATGCATAGCTGAATCTTCAAAATCCTTCAAGACCCAATCCCGGTACAAATTTACATGGTATGCTACACAATTATTAATAAGTTCTAACTTCATATTCCTGAGTTGTAGATAATAATAATAATCTAAACTGAGGCAATTTTTCGGGCTTCACTTAATCTTAACATCAAACAAAGTTGATACCAAAAAAAAAAGTATCAAGGCATTCAAAAATTACAAAACTCAAATAAGAAAGACAAATCGGGAATAAAAGGAGCTTTTACAATAAGCGTATGAAAATTCTCAAGTAAATCTCCATCCATTGAAGCAACAAAGTGGCAGGTGATTGTCAAGTAAGTGAACTGCATATCATGATCTCTAGAGTGGAGATTGGGGAATTGAAGGTCAATAATGCTTTGGCATGACAAGATTCAATTTCCAGGTGGGAAATATCAAATAACTTTCCCCACACGTACATTTGAATCCGTGACACCTGAAAATATCAACCAAGTTTTAGACCATACTAATTGTTCTCATAATCTTCCATAATTCACAGTGAAAAGCAACTTCAAGACAAGAAATGAACTAAAAAGTAAAAAATCAACAACTTAAGGGGATTAGGTATGCCTCTCTTGGTGAAATGCTAAGGTACTCGGACTCGGGTGCGGATCCAGAAATTGGATCCTTCATGATCCAAATTTTAAGATACAGGCGTAAGGATCCAGGTACGGTTACGGGTGGGGGGATTCGCCAAAAATAATTCAAATATCTAAAAATAGAGTTATAAAGATATATTTAAATTATGAGACATTATGTCGAAAAATTAAAAGGTATTATAAGAAGAAAAAAATATTAATTAAGAGGGAATCCGAGGAGATAAAAAGAAAAGGACTGACACAAAAATTTCTATATGCACGGTATTTTTTTCTTCAATTTCACCCTAACTTTTTTTTTTATTTCAAAAATCATTGTCTCTGTCCTGAATTTCTTCGCCGATTTTGGTCAAAATACCCAAAATTGGTTGACCAGATCCGGTTCGGATCCCACACCCACATCGTGTCGACACGGGTGCGGCACTAAAAGTGAAGAGTCCGAACAACTTAGGTGAAATGAGCTCACCCACCTTTGACCATGTAGGTGGAAGTTCAAATTTATTCCATTTTGTTTGCCCTTCTGCCTACCTTTCCCTTCCCCCTTATATTATAAAAAAGAAGAGAAAAAAAGCTTAAATTGTACAGGAAAATTTAAGCTTTTAATGGTGATAGAAGCATAATTATAGGGTCAGCTCTTTTACAGTTTATTTACAGATCCCGTCAGCCTCCACGGGTAAAACAAACTTGTAAAATGAAAGAAATCCAAACTTGAATTGTTATCCACATATCAACATAGAGATCTATCATATTATTATATAAAACATCATTTGAAGAACCACATATTTTAGCTCAGTCAGCTGTAGGTACTTTTCAAGATTCAGCAAAGAACATTATCTGGATCCTTTCTATTCAGATTTAAACCCCTATACGTTTAGTTCATTGACAAAAAAATAGGAACGTTCATAATGTCCTTTACAAGAGTTGCAACATCACAACCATAGATTGTTAAACAAGCTTTTTGATCAGAACTATAAATTGTTAAATAAGATTGATTCATTAGAAATGCAAGTTCCATGGCAGAAATGTTTTCAAACATTCTATAAATGGAAATATGCCACATATCTTTAAGATGCAGGTAATAATATGATTTCCTTTGTATGATGTTCCAAAATGTGCGGAATCTTCATATTATGATAATACCAACACTAATACTAGTATACAATTCTGCCACGTAAAATGAAGGAGTACAAATAGAGATGGGAAGAATTAAGAAACAGGAAAAGCAAGCATAAGAAATTTGGAAAATAAAAAGAACTATAGGTTATAAACAGCAAGCAAGATGTCTGTTAAATGATTCGATCAGACTTATATTATTAAGGGGGGGAAATCTTATTTGAAAGACATTTAATTCTAAACAAAATGCTGGCAGTACAGCACTTGGACATATTTATCCAAGAGAGAGAGATTCTTATATCATAACAAATTTATTATGATGGTCAGCAATTAACCTTACAGGAAAAATTATCACTATATTTATTCCTTTTTCTACTACATATGGTCAGCATAAACTTACTATAAACAATTGTCTCAAAAGAATCTTTCACTCAAACATCTTATCTGTTTTCCTCCTAATTTGAAACTTTGATGCAGGATAAGAGTCAAAGATAATCAAAAGCATCAGCATGTCTAAACAAAACAGATTGAAGAGCAGCGAGCGGACCTACACTTACCCAAGTGTACGAAATTTGGAATATCAATTGCCCATAAATAGACCATTTAAATGAAAATTGATAAAAGCTAACAAAAGGCGTCAATCTTCTAACAAGACTTAACCAGCAACCTTGAGGGGCTTGTATCTAATGATGGAGAAGTTCAAACAACACAAACATCTAAGAAAGCCACTAAGAGCAAAATGGACCATGGTATATCAAGGAAGAGAAATTTATTTGTGATTCAAACACGATCAGCTAAGCAAGGATGCCCAGATGAATTAAAACAAAGCATAACTAACTTACTTGTCCTTTCAGAAGTGCTGGAATTGTACAGAGGTTCCACCTAATCAAGTCTCTAACTTTCTGATTCCATTCTTACAGTTTATTTTACTCAATACACTTGTAAACTCCCCAAAAGAATAAAATTCAAAGAAAAAAGTGATACGATTTCGCATCAGATCTCACTTATCTCCATGAAAGTCCTGATTTACAATGGTACTATTTATATACCAAAACATCCAAAAAAAACATCTTTATACAATCCATAGAGTCTAAGGAATCTGGTAAGGCATAAACTACTATTCAATGACACAGAAATTAAATCGCACTAATTAGTGCTTCACAAGAAAAATCACAGACCAAACAACAAAATAAAGTATAGAAACACTGATTTTCTATTCTAGTCATATCTTTTCCTTTAGTATAGGAAGGTTCAATTATTTTCTTTAACAAATAATCTTATATTCAACTGTTTATTATACGTTTCTAACACTTTTATCCAAACATGTAACTGCTTATTAAATCAGTTTTAGCACATAAAATGTTTTCAGTATTTAATGTTTTTCAGCTACTTCAAATCAGCCATGCCAAACGGGCTCTATATCTATACCGCCTTATTTGGGCCCATTCCATTTCAACTGATAATGGCTACAAATAGAAATCCTAAATTCCTAAACCACTAGTTTCATTAACACTGAACCAAATATGTAAGGAAATAACACTTACCTAGAACAACACACTCATATTCTTCAACTGTCTTCGCCAAAAAGGCGGTGAAGGCGTGAAGCATAGCGGCCAGTGGGGTCAAGAGCAGCTTCAGCAAGTAAGCTTTGCCTGATATGATTCATTCGCTGAACAAGGCCTTGTTGTTCTTCCTCCAGCGCAGCATTATCCTCCATGAGATCATGTATCCGATACTTTTGCCCGAGTGATCGAACGCTCAATAAAAGGATTCCAGTCATAGCGAACAACTGTATGAAACTGTCTTTTCTCTTCATTGCGTTTGCAAAGAAGCTTAATGACTTGTGAGGGTTTTGGAAGCCGCCGGAAGCGGCGGAGCTTGGTGGTGGTATAGGAGAAGCCATTATTAGGGTTTCCTGGAGCTGCCGGGAAATAATATCGCCGGAGGCTTGTAAATAATGCCCTTAGGAATTTGCACCAGTCCGACGGGTCAAGTGGGTTAGTGATGAGTGATTGATAATGGAGAAAATGGCAATGTTTTTGTTGTTAAATTGGGTACCGCTTAAATGGCGTATTTGGTCCCCAAGTGTGACCTTTCGGTCACTTCAGTCCCAATGTAAACATGATGTTAAAAGAAACACCTTCTTTATATATTTAATAAATTTTTAATTCCAACATTCTCGTTTATTCGTGGTGACACATGACATGTTTATAACACAATTGACTAACTAGCATAGTGTGTTTTAAAACATAACGGATACTAAATGTTTCAATCTTAATAAACGTAAATGACTAAACTATTTATGCGTATGTTTGAAGAATTATTTTAGAACAACCCCTAGACACAAAACACAAGGGATTATTTTAGGACAAATATGGTCTAGTAAAAACAAAAGTGTTCATATATTAACTATCATAGGAGGGTGATAGTCCATCCAAAAGTCCTGGAGTTGCATCTACTACAATTTTATTTCATTATACTGACACCTTCTAACTATCACCTTGAATCTTTTTAATACTTCGAAGACTGTTTCAGTATCCTTGTGGCATAATGTATTTTTCTTCAAAATTTTACTGATTTTAAAAGTTGAGAAGTACTTGTCAAGAAATTTTTTCGTCATATCTTCCAATGTTCTGATCGACCCAGTTGGTAAGCTTCAAAGCCATTGTTTCGCGTCATCCTTCGGTGAAAAGGGAAATGCCTTTAGTAGACTGCATCTTTTGACACTCCATTGTATTGAAAAGGTATTCATGATTTCATCAACGTCCATCAAGTGGGTATTAGGAACTTCATTCACCTTCCCTTCAAAGACACAGTTATTCAAGAAGGTTTGAAGCAAGCCTTGCTTCGACTCAAAATTATTCGCTGCTACGAGTGGAGGTCTGACGCTTGACAGTCCCTGATTGTAGACTGGTTTGGCATAGTCACCTAATACTCTCTCAGGCTTGAGGGCGCATTTTCAAACTGTTCTTCAACTGGGGGTCGATTTAGATTGAATCTTCGACCCCCATCCTCTTCAATACTCATCAGCAACACTAAGGGATGCTTCAACTGTTAACCATGCAGATTGTTCTCTATGTTGTGTTGCCTCTCTTGCAGCTAAGTCTACTCCATCATTCTCATTGTTTTCATTTTATCTTGAGTCGAAGTCTGACCCAACAATGCTCCACTTGATTCCTTCTCCTTTGTCAATCGCCGTATGTGCTTGTCCAATTTAGGGTTGTATGGCACCAATTCCTTGGAAGAGGATTGAGTCACACAATGAGCTTAACATGTTGCATGCACACAAATTAAAGAGTCATAAATAATAATAAAAATGAATCCTAAATTAGCATAAAAAACTATTATGAATACTATTAATTGTCAATCCCTGACAACAACGCCAAAATTTGATGAGCGCAAAACATAATATGAAATTAATGCACTAGACAAAGATAATATAGTTTAATTATCGTCTCCACAGGATTTGGATTTAAATAACGTTCAAGTATTTTTTGGTTTAACGCTATTCAAGATAATTAACACTTTGATTGAGATAATTATGAACTAAAATTAACTACAAAAATTAAAGCAATAAATAATTGATCACAGAAAGACAAGAATTGAGCAACACCGAAATAATCAATCGGAGAAATAAGGTGTCACGACCCAATTCCCGAACCCGATCGTGATGGCGCCTCTCGTGAAGACAAGGCCAGCCAACAGACTAACAATACTTCTTTTAGCAATTGCTTAGCATGAATGAGTCAAACAATAGATAACATTATCATAAGTGCGGAAGAAAATGATATAACAGGGAACCATACCCAACTCAGCCCGAAATCGGAGTGTCACAAGTCACGAGCATCTAAAAAAGCCTGAACACAACTACACGGCTAATAATATACAATAATAAATTCAGGGAATTCTAAAGACAACATCCGGTGCCGCGAACGCTGGCGGTCACCTTGCTCAGCTGCAATAGTAGTACCTTCAATCAGCTAATAACCCGCTATCGGGTGAACAATACCTGCAACTGCACGCGAGGTGCAGGGAGTAAAGTGAGTACTCCAACTCAGTGAGTAATAGAAGTAAATAATAACTGAGCGGTAAGAAATCACGTATAACAGATCATCATGCTGTATAGAAGAAGTGAAAAGCCCTTAAATTGAGAAAATCAGTGAAAACTCTGAAACCTTTCAAGTATCTTGGCTCAGTTTTAAACCTCTTTTGAAGATGATCCTTTCAACAGTTGCGAAAATAATTTTCAACAATTAGTGACACTATGCACAGAGACCCGCCCCTCGGGCAATATTCTTATTCCCTGTTAGCCACTGTTACCTGACCAACGCATCATACAGTATCGTTGTTACCACTGTCAAAGATTTATTCTCTTTAAGAGTGATCAGACAATACCAGAACAGCAAACAGACATCTCAAGAAATAACACAAACAACGAATAGTGAACAAATGCATGAATGCAATGCAATGCAAATAACGGTATATTCCAGTACCCGCTGCGGCGTGCAGCCCGCTCTATTTATTTATCATCGACGACACTCACTGGGGTGTATACAGACTCCGGAGGGGCTCCTACAGCCCAAGCGCAATATCAGCCATATCGTGGCATCAAACAGGCTCTCGGCCTCAATATCAATATATCATCGCTGCGGCATACAACCCGCTCCATATCATAGGAAAATATATCCTCACTATTAGGTGCTCAACTCATCTCAGTCAAATAAATGCGCAGCCACTCGGGCATTACGTACTGTAGGGATCTCAGCCCTCATATTCATTTTTATTTATGATTTCATGTTCAAAATACAGTTCTTATCATATTTTTAACAGTTGAAAACATGATTGAGAGTATGATTTATGCAAACAAGTGAGGAAAAACAAATGAAGATCCCCTAAGAATTCTACAGGTCGGCACAAGGCCTCAAACGTGGCAATAAGCCCAATTCACAGTAATAAAGTATGCGTCTCAATCGCCAATATAGCAGAAATATCACTCGGGATAGACGAAGTCACAAATCTCCAATAGTAAATGACCCCGCATTCATCATAGAATGCGTGTCACGCCTCAATACAGCATTACGATGTGAAATCCGGGGTTTCAAACCCTCAGGATATCATTTACAAGCATTACTCACCTCCAACCGGCGAAATCCCTAGCTCGCGATGCCTTTTCCCCACAAATCGGCCTCTATGCGCATCGAAACTAACCAAAATCAGAGCAAATACATCACAATATGCTAAGGGAACAATACCCAATCGAAAACAATCGAGAAATAGCAAAATATCGAAACTAGCAAAACCCGAGCTCCGGGCCCGCTTCTCGAAAAATTACAAAACTCACACTACCGGGTTCCTCGTCTCGCCACGAGTCCATACATACCAAGAACTCCCAAATTCGAGCTCCAATGACCTATCAAATCCCAATTTGAAATATCAAAATTCAAGTCCTAATTCATAAGTTTTAGGCTCAATTTCCATGAATTTCCAGGCCAATTTCACAATATAACCATGTTTTTAGTTCGTAGAACTTACCTCCAGTTGATTCCCAGTCAAAACCCTTCAAAAGTCTCGTCAAAGGCTCCCAAGCTCGCTCAAAAATGGTGGGAAAATGAACCCAAGTCACGGATAAAATGTCATTTTAAAACCCTTCTGTGAACAGTCATTTTCGCATCTGCGGTGTCCAACTCGCTTCTGCGATTTTCATTAACTCGCCCAGGACCGCTTCTGTGGTCCAATTTTGCTTATGCGGTGACCGTATTTGCGACCTCCCTACCACATCTGCGGTCCCTTTTCCGCAAATGCGAAAATACCAGATATCAGAACCATCAGCAATCACACAAGTCCAAAATTCACCCCGTTGGCCATCCGAAACCACCCCGAGGCCCCCGGGACCACAACCAAAAACACAGATATGTCTTAATGCATTATCCAAACTTGTTCCAATCATCAAAATACATCAAAAAACACTAAAATCATCA
>MU688900.1:0-37520 GCA_026770625.1 Nicotiana glauca | reverse complement strand
CCCCCCCCCCCCCCCTTCAGATATCGACTAAGCTCCTCAAATTTCGAATCTTAGAGTTCAATTAAAGTTCAGATGGAAACTTAAGCATGCAAAGACCTCTCCAGTTCTCGTGGTTCTAATTTTGTCCCGTGCAAATGTTTTTACCCGTTCTTGGACAAAGAACGGGTGATTGATGTTATAGCAGGGTTTAAATTAGAAGGTCAGCCATGAGCCCAAGTCGAGTCAGTGAGTTCTTTCGTTCATTTCATTTTGTTTATTTTGTTGCTTCTTTATTCTCCCACTATCTTTGTAGTCGTGTGTTCTGCCTCATTTGTTGTTTTTTTTTCTTGTTTTCTTTTCTCTGCCATTTTTCATTAATAAATTTAGCTAAATAGTTTGTCACTTTATTGTGTTTAGATTGTTCGTAGTTTGCGCTCGAATCTTGATTTTACTACCTTTCGATTAATTGCTTTCATGGCTAAATGATTTAAAAAATTTAGGGTTCTGTGTAATTTTGTTGATTCTGTCCTGTTTGATTTTATTTTTGTTCTGATTTCTGTTGAGTTGGTGTTTGGTTTCAATTAAATAATCTGTGCTTAATGTTATTAACTTGATTTCAGTTTTCAGTAATTATTGTCTTAGATTTAATTCTATTTGTCAATCAAAGAGTTGTTTGGTTATACCTGAGTAGGGTAGATCTTTGCTTAACCATGGTCAATCCTTGACCAATTATCAGGGTTGGAGGTTTGGTTTGACTAGGTTAGTAAATTATAAGCCAAATAAAGGGTAATTTAAGGAATGCGGTTCAGGGAATCTTTGGGGCAACAAAAATTGGAAGTTACTAGAAGTAGGGGTGTGCTTTCGATTTATCGATTCGATTTTGACCCTTATCGATAATTACTTATCGATTATCGATTTGTACATATGCTTTTCGTTATCGTTTCAATAAGTTTTCGATTTTTTCGATTTCGATTTATCGATTTTTGGGGCTTATCGATTCGGTTATCGATTACACCAATAAGAAAATTTACGGGATTCCACGGAAAGTATATCGTTATAAGCACACCTAACTAAATTGGAAAAAAAGAAGCTAAAATAAGACGAACATCGTTTATAACATAAAAATTGTGTCAACAAACACATGCAACAAAACTAAAGTAAGGGATCAAATGTATGCCACCAACACTCCAACAGTATAAAAAAAATACATCATCACGACTAATTTTGTTTTTCATTAATTTGAACTTCATTCCCTTGAGCTTTAAATATGATCATTCCTTAAATGTGGTAGAGGAAATAATAGGGTTAGAGACTTAGGGTAAAGGAAAGAGTATTATAGAATAAGGGTAAAATAAAAAATAAAAATAAAATAAAAAAATTAAATTTTTTTTCTTTTTAGTATATCTTATCAGTTTATCGATAAATCGATAAACCGAAGAGGACAAATCAAAATCTAAATCGATAACTCGATAACGAAAATTTCGTAATCGAAATCGATAAATCGATAAACCGATAACAAATAATCAATTTGATTTATCGATAAACCGATTCGAATGCACACCCCTAAGTAGAAGCACCTAGAAGGGGTTCTAAGTGGAATTTCGAATTGTTAAATGAAAAACTTGGGCAGCAAGTCACAACTCTAGGGACACTTAAGCAAAAACCAAAATTAAAAAGGGTTATAATGAAAATTGAAAATCTGAGGGTTGCCCTCACTTTTGCCTATAATAGGCAGTGCATTCTGCCTTAATGAACAAGTTTCAATCTCTGAAAAGATCCCAAAAGTTTAACAATCTGAAAATTCCTCCAAAAACAAGTGTTCTACAAGTCTTTACATATCTGAAATTTGAAATTCAAAATTCTCTCAAATCCTAGAAAAACTACTGAAAACTCCAAAATTCTGTAGGAATAGATAGTCCAGGTACAAATCATTAGATCCAAAACCCAAAATCCTGAAAATCAATACAAAAGAATGCAGTGTAAAAGCTTCTCCAATGTGTTTTGTTCAACCTTATTGGTTTTCAAGCGGATTTTCAAATCCAGCTAGTATATTTGATTGTTTGAAGCTGTTTTGGAAGTCAATTGCATCTTATTCTTCCTCCTTGGATTTCTGGTTGCTTTGTGATTTGTGTTATTGTTGATCTTGTTGCTGTGATTTGCTTAACTGCTGCTGACCTCCCTCTTTTCTCTTGTTACTTTACACTTCCAGGTACACATTCGAACCTGATTTGATGTAGCTTTTGAAGTGAAAAGATGAAATAAAATGCTCCTGAAATGTGTTTGTTCGGGCTGCCATGGTTGAATAGATAGTAGTTGTTTTGTACTTGTTTAAGTTTAATTTTGATTTGTGTTGACATAATCCCTGGATTGTATAATTTGGACTGCTTGGGACTGTTTTGAGACTTTTAAACTTGATATGTTTCATCTAGTAGTAGCATTAGTATAGAATAGCGTAATGTCCTGTTTTGGTTCGATTCTTTGGACATTTGCTCAGTTCGGGGAAATTAGTGGAAAACGTCATTTGTAGTGCAATTAATTCAAATCTAGTTATCATATCCATTGGAAGTTGATATTGAATTCAAAATAGATGCACGTTTTATTAGTACAATGGCAGGCGTATGTTGTAATTTTAACGCGCTAGTTAATTTTGTTATTTCATTTGCAGATCTAATTCACGCATAGAAATCCTTAGGATGTATTGATTAAAATTGATGTGGCTTTTTAAAGTTATGAATTCAGCATGTTTGGTTAACCATGTATAAATCAGTTGCATATGTGTAGGATAATGGGATTCTAAGGTTGGCATGTTAGTTTGAATTTAGAACTGATCGTGTGTTTACTAATAATTAACGCAGATGTGAGTAAAATCAATAGGCCAAGATGCAGATAAAAATCAGTAAGAGTTTTGGGCTCAGCTGAATTGGGCTCTCTTAAAGTTAAACAATTTTTCCTTGGGGCCGCTGTTGAAGCCCAATCTTGAAGATCTTAGTTAGTGTACTAAAGTTTTTAATCCAATATTGTGATGTACTACTTTCAATGATGGTTTATTAATAATGCTAATTAATTAGGGCCTTTTATTTTATTTTAAAAGACAATACATAATAGAAAAATTGTAGTTCCTTTAGGTTGCCCTTTAAAATAAAAATGAGGTGCGCTGCGCTAAACAAAAATCATACATTGCATGGCCCTCTTAATTATATTTAAAATATTTTAGACATTCGGGACGTGCCATTTAGCGAATTTCATGGCCTCCCACAAAGTTAATAATATGCTAGTTGTTTTAGGCCCGTTACTTAAATAATATTACTTTCCTAAACTCAGGTACACATTTATGTGACCCAAATCCAAATCTCAACAAAGTCAGAATGTGTCAAAAATTGCATGTGCATTTATAAAACGTGGTTCGAGACGTATTTTTACGACGTTGCAATTCTCTTTAAAATAATAATAATGCGGTTTAAAGTTAAAAAGCACATAAGTTAAAACATGTATTAAAATTAGATGTTTAGCCAATTATAATAATTTAAGCGACGGGGCTAGAACCACGGGATCCGGGGGTGCCTAACACCTTCATTCGGGTCAACAGAATTCCTTATTCAGAATTTCTGGTTCACAAACTCCAATTGGGAAGTCGAAATTTTCCTCGATTTGGGATTCAAGTTAAACCGGTGACTTGGGACACCAAAATCCAATCCTATCCCAAGTGGCGACTCCAAAAATAAATAAATAATTCCATTTCAAATAATGTCACTTTAAATGGAAAAACTCCCTTATACATTATCCTTCGGAATAGGTGTGTAAAAAAGTAGGTGTGACATCTTCTACTTTCACTCTACATAAAGTGCTTTACATTTCTACTTTCAAATACAACATCATTTCTGTATACAGGTTAATTCAACAATTTAACAGTATAGTCCTTTTCACTTCTTCTTCCTGTTTGATACAGGACCTTTCGAGGAAGAAGCTTCTGGTACTTGGTAGATTGGACCAAGGATTGTATAAGGTTCACCATTTCCCTTCTTCACGTTCTTCTACTTCTACCTTATACAATGTGATAAAAGAGTTCTACTTCTGCTTTGAACAATGTCGTGCAAAGTTTGGATAATGTCCCTAGTTCAGCCATGAATAGTGTTGTAAGCAGTGTGAATGTTTTTCATGTTCCTTCTTTAACTGAAACTGTACAACAAGTGAATGACACTATGTTTTCTTCTTCTACTTCTTTGAATAAACTTGATGTGTTTTGGCATCACAGAATGGGTCACAAGCCTTTTGTGAAGATGAAGTTTATATCTTCTATATCTCCTGATTTGTCTCCCAAACAGTCGTTTACTTGTCCTATCTATCCTTTAGCTAGACAAGCTAGATTGCCCTTCCCAGATAGCACATCTCTTTCTACTTCTTTATTTCAGCGTATTCATGTTGATACATGGGGACCTTATCATACCCAAACTTATTCTGATGCTAGATATTTTTTAACAATTGTAGATGAATATAGTAGAACTACTTGGACGCATTTAATGTGTTCTAAGAGCAATGCTTTTACTCTTCTTAAAGTACTCGTTGCAATGGTTAAGACACAATTTAACCTTCATGTCCAGACAATTAGAAGTGACAATGCCCTGGAACTTGGTTCTTCTAACTTGGCTTGCCAATTTTTTTCTGAAAATGGAATCTTACACCAATAACTTGTGTTCACACACCTCAACAAAATGGTGTTGTTGAAAGAAAACACAAATATTTGTTGGAAACATCTAGAGCTTTATTATTTCAATCCGAACTTCCACCAAAGTTTTGGGGGGATTGTGTATTAACGGCTACCTATCTTATAAATAGATTTTCCTCCTCTGTCCTATCCAATAATACACCATTTGAAATGCTATATGGTACAGTTCCTTCTTACAATCACTTAAAACCATTTGGATGTCTATGTTATGCAATCGTGCCTAAATGTCATAAGGATAAATTCCAACCAAGGGTTGTTCCTTCTGTTTTTATTGGTTATCCTTTTGGCAAGAAGGGGTATAAGCTTTATAACTTGCACACCAAATATGTTTTTGTCTCCAAGGATGTAATCTCTCATGAGTTTATTTTCCCTTTTCATCTTAATTCCTCTCCCTCTCTTACCCCTCCTTCTTCCAGTTCTTCCTTGTTATATTATGGATCTAATCCTTCATCCTTCCCTATTTTTGTCCCATCTGAACCAGAACCAGTTCCTTCCCCTGCTGCTCATCTCCTTGAACTTAGGAGATCCACTAGATCTCATCAGCTTCCTTCCCACCTTCAAGATTATGTGATTCAACTTCCTCCATATATTTCTTGTTCTTCTGCTACCTCCACTTCCGCTGCATCAACTACTGCAGTTGAGCCCCACTCATATACTCAGGTTGTTGCTTGTCCAGTTTGGAAGGAAGCCGTGAGGAAGGAGTTTGAGGCATTGGAAGCAAATAAGTCTTAGAAAATTATTGAACTACCCAAGGGGAAAAAAGCAATTGATTGCAAGTGAGTGTATAAGATCAAATATAAAGTTGATGGGAGTGTAAAAAGATACAAAGGGAGGCTAGTTGTAAGGAGGGATACACGAGTAGAAGGCATTGATGTTCATGAGACTTTCTCCCTTGTAGTAAAAATGTGCACTATTAGGTGTCTCATTGCTTATGCGGTTAAACAAAAATGGTCTCTTTTTCAACTAGATGTTAACAATGCCTTTTTGCATGGTGATTTGGACGAAGAAGTGTATATGAAATTTCCCCAAGGGTTGTATATTGTCTCTTCCTCTGCTACAGCTACTGTTTATATTCCTCATCTGGTATGCACATTAAACAAATCATTGTATGATTTGCGACAAGCTTCTAGACAATGGTATGCCAAGTTGTCACAAGTACTTTGTTCCAGAGGTTATACCCATTTTTTAAATAATTATTCTTTGTTTGTGAGATGATTAGAGAACTCTATTGTTTTTCTTGCTGTGTATGTAGATGATATCATCTTAATTGGTAATGATTTGACTGAAATTTCAGCATTAAAAGACTTTCTGGATGAGCAATTCAGAATAAAGGATCTAGGGCTTCTTAACTATTTTTTGGGAATACATGTTCATTATTATCAGTCTGGTGTTCTGTTGCACCAAAAAAGGTTCATTTCTCAGCTTTTGGATGAGTTCAGTTGTTCTGAAGCTTCTTCTGGTATATGTCCTTTGGATCTAACTTTCAAATTGAAGTCTAATATTGGAGAGCTTTTACCTAGGCCTGATACGTATAGGAATCTTATTGGAAAACTTAATTTTCTTACACACACTCGTACAGACCTTTGCTTTGATGTTCAGCATCTTAGCCAATTCCTTCAATCTCCTAGAGTCCCCCACATGACTGCAGCCCTACATGTTAATGCGATACCTAAAAGGGACTCCTGAGGCTGCACTTTTCTTGAATAACTCTGTTGATTTTTCTTTGGTTGGTTATTGTGATAGTGATTGAGCTGCATGCCCAGATTCACGACGTCCAGTTAGTTGTTTTTGTAACGGAAGTCCAAAGTCTTGAACGGTTGTAACTAAAGTCCAAAGTCTTGAACGGTTGAACTAAGCAATATTGCTGAAAGGGATGCTTGAATTTGATGTTGCACATTACAATTTACAGTTATGGGTGAAATGCAGTATGCTTGAATTTAAGTTCTTCCCTGGTTAAACACAACTACATTGAAACAACATCTGGAATCAGTGATCAAATACATGTCTAACTCCCTTAATATTTCACATGTATCAGCTATAACAAACAAATAACAAGAGAAATAGAAATGAATTTATGAGGCAACAGATTAGTATCAGTCAAGAACAAAATTTCTGGACTTGAGATGATGACAATTACAAATAGAAAGACACAGCAAAAGATCATAAAGTAGTAGAAAGAAACTTGAATTTGAATGCCACACTCAAGATACAACTCAAATTCTTACTTCAGACCAAATTAATCCAATTCCATTCACAAGACATTCCACAATGTATTACCAAAATTGCAAGTTGACAATGCCACTGAATCCAATGTTCAAAAGTATTATCAAAACAACAGCCATTTCTATTTTACATAACTATGTTTACTTTTAACCATTTCCCCAGAACAAGAAATTGAACAAATCTAAAACTCTTGAGATGCAGAGCCAATATCACCCTTGCCCGAGCCAGCCTTTTTAGGCAACAGATTCTGGTGAATGTTGGGCATGACACCTCCATTAGCAATTGTAACCTGACCTAAAAGCTTGCTCAGCTCCTCATCATTCCTCACAGCCAACTGAATGTGCCTCGGCACAATACGATTCTTCTTGTTGTCCCTTGCTGCATTCCCTGCCAACTCCAACACCTACACATCCAAAACATTATGACAATTTAGATTATAAAGATTGAATGATTCTAACAAGTCAAATACTACAGTATCATCACCAATTAATCAATAAACTAAGCTCAATAATCATACACCTCTTTACCAACTATTCAAATGTTGGTCAAAATCCATTACCAAACATCATTATCCAGTAAATAACATGAATTAACCATACTCTAGTGCTAACTCATTAACAAAGCTGATACACAAAAATTACCACCAATTAGGAACAGGCATAATCTCCATGCCATACATGGATAAAAAGGTGAATCTGCACTTTAGTCCCCATGAATACTGGTTACACACATTTCCCCTTTAGTTAATTAATGTATGCACTTTAGATCCCTTTACTTGTGAATTTTTGCCACCATAAAAAATAATTATGTGCAAAACCATTAAAATGTTAAATTCAAATTGTTTCTACACGTTTTAACATTGTGTAATTCCAAAAATAATACAAACATCACATATTTCCTATGTAAAGGGACTGAAAAACACACATTTTAATTAATTGAAGAATAAAATGCTTAGGTAACTATTACAAGTACCAAACCAGAACTTGTTACAGATTTGAGCATATGTATAGTTGTAAAGGTAGTTTAAATCACAACTTCCCTGTATAAAGTGACTAGAAACACACATTTTAATTAAGTGAAGTTTAAATTAGCTTAGGCGATTATTACACAGACCAAAATCAAAATTTACTAATAACTGAGGAACCATGAGTGGAACTTTCCCTAACAAAATTAAAACCAACATCAACATGAGATGAAATCCAATCAAATCAATTAAATTCAAATTCAATCGACAAAGAAGTAAAAGATCACATAAATTAACTCAGCGGCAAGGTATTCGAGGACAGCAGATAGGTAAAGTTAATAGAAACACAAACTTTAATTAGTTGAAGCTTAAATTTGCTAACGCGACTATTAAACAGGCCAAAATTAGAATTTATATCCCTGACAAAATTAAAACCGACATACCAATGAGATCGAAATCAAATCAATTAAATTCAAATTCAATCGAGCAAATGAAGCAAAAAATCCACAAAACAAAATTACCTCAGCTGCTAGGTATTCAAGGACAGCAGATAGGTAAACTGGCGCACCAGCACCAACACGTTCAGCATACTTCCCAGCCTTAAGGAAACGAGCGATCCTACCAACGGGGAATTGGAGCCCCGCTTTTGAAGACCGAGACACCGATTTTGATGCCTTAGGTTTTCCTCTACCTGCGCCGCCCTTGCCCTTCCCCGATCCTCCATCTGAAGTCATTTTTAGATGAAACAAAAAACCCTAACCCTAGCTCTCGATTTGTGTGGAAAGTGAGGTGAGATTTCTACTGCTGCTTGATTATTTGCCTTTGGTTTGAGATGGAATAGGAGGTAGGGGTATGTATATATAGGAAGAAATGATTTGTGCTGATTGGTTAAATGATGGGCACTAGGATCGCCAGCGTGGCAATGGGCCCCACATATTTTGGGTACTTGCGCGGGAGAGCAATCTGGGTGGCGCCCCGGTTTAAATAGTGACATTTGAGAAGAAAAATAATTAAAACGGAAAATGGCCAAAAATATCCTTGAACTATCTGAAATAATTTAAAATATCCTTCGTTTGTTGTTAGATTTGCTTACATGATCATCCACCTAAGCAATCCAGCATGGAAAAACTATTTTTCGGAAGAAAAAAAAAATCAAAAATTTTTATTAAAATACAAAATCAATATTTACTCCGAAAAAGTAAGAAATATTCGGAAAATTATTTATTTCGAATTTTTTTTATTAAAATACAAAATCAACACTTATTCCGAAAATAGTAAAAAAATTCGAGAAAAATAATTCTTGATTGGGTTATATGATTTGATTAAAAAACTACATTGTTCTCTTTTGTGAATTTACGATTAGTTTAATCTAAATTTTTAGATACTTATCAGTTATAACTTCACAAAAGGCACACCTCTATTGTAAGTGTCAATTGGTTCATCCGAAGTTTTTATAATTTTTGGAATTTTCAAATTTATAAAAATTCGGAAATTCAACTTCAAGTGAAATTTAAATTTTCATGATCGAACACTTATTCCGAAAAAAGTAAAATATTTCCGAAACAATATATTAAAGCACGCTCCAAAATAATTTATTTTGTATATTATATATAATATTGTAATAAATAAATAAAATTTTCGATTTTTTTTACTATTTTCGGAATAAGTGTTGATTTTTTATTTCAAAAAGAATTCTGAAATAAATAAATTTTTCGAATATTTTTTACTTTTTTGGAATAAATGTTGATTGTGTATTTTAATGGGACAATGCATAAAATTCACCACATCCTATGACCCATTTACCAATTACACATCTTTCTTTTTCGGGGGTCCTATTACTCCCCTGAACTTCTTTTTACCGTAATTTATTTGTCATTATTTGATCAATTAAACCCGACCCCATCTATAAGACTATTCGTGTATACACGCGCTAATGGGCCCCACCCAATTCCCTTTTAATTTATCAAATCCCTTTTTATTTCAGTAATTAAACCGACCATATTTCATTATTTCCTTTCCTACTCCCATTTTCTACGGTCCAAACTCACAATCCCCTCTTCGATTCCTCCCATAAAATCACCCCAATCATAATTTTCTCTTTAATCTATTGCAAAATCGGCTCTAACATAATGTAAAGAAGTATGTAATCTCTATTTTTAGGGTTCGTTTTGTTCAATTTCAGTAGGGAGTTACAATCTAGGGTTTAATTTGATATTGTGGTGTTACAATCAAGGTCAGCGCAGAAGTATTATCTATTTATTCGTCACAAACCAAGTCTAAAGGTTAGTTTTTTACTGTCTTCAATTGATTTTTGGTAGTTTATAGTTTTGTAAAAAAAATCGATCATTGTACAAAATTATGAGATTTTGATTTTGAAACTGAGGGGTTTGCATGTTGATTATGATACTTATACTTTGATTTTTCGTGTTTTTACTCTGATGTGTTCTTGGTGGTAAGTTTTTTAGTGCTGCCCTATTTTCGGCAGAATAATTACTTTGATTGGGGATTTGTCTGAAATTATTTGTTCCATTTTACTTGTATTCGGGTATGGGTGTGTTTATATTTGTTACTTTGAGATTGTTTCATGGTGGGGTCTTAGAGGTTGTATGTGGGGAACCAAGATATGTGGGTGGGGTAATGACAGAATATGTAAATGTTGATGTGGATACTTTATCTTATTTTGAGTTGGTAGACTATATTAAAGAATTGGGGTACAACAGCAGCTGTACATTTAGTGTTAGGCCACCTAACTGTGGCATTGTAGAAAATATAAACAATGATAGGGAGCTTTCAAGAATTGCACAGTTTTTGCAAAATGGATCCATTTTGGAAGTATATGTACAGCACATGGGTGTAGAGGAATCTGGTTCAGCTTTTAATAAAGGGGATGGGACCATTGAAGCAAGTGTTAGTCAAAACATTGATGTTGGTGAGGAGGTTTTAAATGGTGCAGCAGCTACTTCACCTAAACCTACTGATTCAGCAGCTTATCCACCAAATCCATATCAAGATTCATCATCAACTAAGGAGGAATCTGATAAGTCAAGTGAAGATAGTTCAAGTGATGAAGACAGTGATTTTTTTGGTGATGACATAGAGGATTATGGTAGTGATATACATGAAGAGTTCTTAGAGTTTAGGGCTGAGAGAAAGTCTTTCCAGAGAAGAAAAAGAAAGGAAAGAGCTCCTATTGATACTGAAAATGTTCCATGTGGTGTAGCTGGCCCAGATTTGGGGTTTGATGAAACTGAAACAGGTAAAAAAAGTTTAGAAGGTAGGATAGGAGGTGATGAACCATATTACCTAAGTTCTAATGCTTGTAGCTTTGAAACAGATGAAGATGAATGTTGGGTTGAAGATAGAGAAGAAGTTAGTGTAAATCTACCAAGAAGAAGATCTTCTACCAAGAAGGTGGTTTATGATCCCACAGCTAAAAAAGTTGTGTGGCAGCTGGGAATGATTTTTGGAGATGTTAGAGAATTTAGAGATGCACTAACCAAGTACGTTGTTCAAAGGAGGGTTCAGGTGGAAAAATATGTGAATGAGCCCACAAGAGTCAGGGTGAGGTGCAGGGATAGTTGTACATGGCTGTTATATGCAAGCCTTGACACTTCAAGTAATAATTTTGGGCTTAGGACTTATAATTCAGTTCATAAGTGTAATAGGGCCACCAGAAATTACATGTGCAATTCTAAATACCTGGCTAAAGTGTTGAAAGATAAAATAGCTGAATAACCAAACATAAGAGTGTTCAAGTTACAAGAATTAATAAGGAAGAAATTTAAAGTGCATGTTAGCAAGACCACAACTAGGAGAGCAAGAGCCAAAGTGTTGACGGAAATTATGGGGAACCATATACTTGAGTTTAGAAGAATTCTTGACTGTAGGGATGAATTGTTAAAAACCAATCCTGAGAGTACTTGTGTGGTAAAACTTGGTGAAGCTAATGAATCTGGTAATGCAGTATTTCAAAGTTTCTATGTATGTTTTGGTGCATTGAAGAATGCATTAATGGGGTGCAGGAAATGCATAGGTTTAGATGGTTGTTTTCTGAAGGGAGTTAGTAGAGGGCAGTTATTAGTTGTTGTAGCTAAGGATGCCAACAACCAAATGCTTCCACTTGCTTGGGCAGTAGTGGAATATGAGAACAAAAATACATGGACATGGTTTGTATCCTTGCTTAAAGATGATTTAGGATTAGGAGATGGCAGGGGTTTCACCTTGATTACAGACATGCAAAAGGTATATCATTACAGCCTGTTTGATATTCTTTTTTGTGTTTTCCTGTTTGATTACTAACTAATTTCCTCTTTTGTAGGGACTTCTAGCAGCAATTCAATACATTATTCCAGCATGTGAGCACAGGATGTGTGCCAGACACATCCTTGCAAATTGGTCAAAGAATTGGAGAGGGATTAAGAGGAGTATGTTGTTCTGGAAGTGTGCTAGAAGTACATATGAGGCTGAACTCAAGAAAAACCTTAAAGCACTCAGTATGTTTGGTAAGAACATAGTTGATGATCTTTTATACTATAACAAAGAGACTTGGTGTAAGGTTTATTTTAATGTGGAAATCAAGTGTGATGCTGTAGATAATAACATGGCTGAAAGTTTTAATACATGGATCCTAGCTGCTAGGCACAAGACCATTATTACCATGCTTGAAGAAATAAGAGTCAAGATGATGACTAGAATAGCTAAGTTAAGAGAATTTGCAAATACTTGGTCATGCAACATTTCTCCAATGGCATTAAAGGTCTTAGAGGAAAATATTGAAAAGTCAATGAGGTGTAAAATTCTTTTTAATGGAGATACATGATACCAAGTTAAGGAAAGAAAAAATCAACATACTGTTTGCCTAAGAAATAACACTTGTAGTTGTAGGGCTTGGATGTTGAAAGGGATACAATGTCCACATGCCATAGCTGCAATGTACTATAAAGGGTATGAACCAGCTGACTATGTTGATAACTGCTACATGAAGGAGACATACTTGATGACATATTCTCACTTCCTTCAACCACTCAACAATATGGAAATGTGGCCTGCATCTACTAACCCTCCTGTTGCACCACCAGTGGTGAAAAATATGCCTGGCAGGCCCAAAAAAGTTAGGAGAAAAGAGGCAACTGAAACCAAAAAATGTGGAAAGTTGCCTAAAACTGGACTTGTCATGAGGTGTAGCATCTGCAAGGGTGTTGGTCACAACAGGAGGGGGTGTCATAAGAGTGCTACTGCTGCTGCTACACCATCAGGTTCAGGAACTACTACTGCAGAAGCATCAGGTTCAGGAAGACCAAGAGGTAGACCAAAGGTATAACTAAGTGTGCTGTTTCTTGTAAATTCAACCACTATATCTTACTGTTT
Organism: Nicotiana glauca; assembly: GCA_026770625.1. Lineage (NCBI taxonomy): Eukaryota > Viridiplantae > Streptophyta > Magnoliopsida > Solanales > Solanaceae > Nicotiana > Nicotiana glauca. The sequence continues at coordinate 24,264 of MU688900.1, read as the reverse complement.
ATTATTTGTTAGAAACCAAAAAATGTAGAGGATGAACCTGCTGCAAAAAAAGGGAGAGGAAGGCGTAGAAAATCAACATCTACTGCACCTAATGCCTCTCTTGCTGCTGAAGGATCTAATGCAACATCTGATGCACCTAATGCAACAGTTAGTACAAGAAGGGGAAGAGAAGGATTTAATGCAACATCTGCTCCACTTAATGCAACATCTGTTGCAGCTAGTAGAGGTAGGGGAAGAGGAGGATCTAGGAATGTAACAACAGCAGTCACTAGACATAGGGGAAGAGGAGGATCTTAGAATGCAACTTTATCATTTCTCTTATTGTTAAAGATAATAGAATATTTTCTAATTCATCTATATCAATTTTTTTTTGTGTGTGTGACATGTACCATGGAGCCACAAAGAGTCTCATCGCGAGACTCAACACTACCCCGAGCATAGAGCCATCACATTACGCATCTTCCCTAAAATACATTGGATAGCAAAAAACAAGCGAAACGCTTGGGGGCGCCTATGGCGTCTTTCTTTCTTGTTTTTATTTTGCCACTCATTATTGTGTAGTTTTTATGATTCTTGATTTATTTGTGTGTTTGGGTTAACTTCAAGGTATAACAGTTGGGAGTCGCCATTAAGTTAAATTAATTTCGGATCTGCTAGTTTAAATTTGTGTTTGATTACTTAGTTCATTATCATGGTTATTTTGCCTAAAACTTGTTGGAGCAGGCTTTGGCTAAATCTTGGTCGTCTAAACTATTCTGCTTTTATCTTTTTTCATAAGTTCAAAATTACAATTTTTCATTCTTAATAAAAGCTCTCAACACAATTTCTTCCTGAGTCTAAACTTCTATAATGAAACAGGCTTCAAAATTGAATCCTTTACAAAATTAGACTCTAGTCTCATTTTTAGTAGGTTTCGTTACCTTAAAATACTTGAGGATTAAAACCCAGTTTTCTTATTACAACATTGTCTTAGAAAAAGAAATCATATAAACTCCTTCATTCTAATGCCTAATCACGACAAAAAAATCGATTTTTGATAACAATCTTTATACTTTTGCTCATATGTCAGTATCTTTTAACTTGGAATATTTAATTATGATTTGTCTTCTTAAAATACTTTAAAGACATCGAATTAATTAACCTAAGTTTGATCGGTTAACCGTAATTAACGTATCATATAGGATGCCTTAATAACCTTCCCTATAGGATTAATTAGAACCCTTACCCATACTCTTAAGACTAAGCAGATCATATAAAACAAAGTTAATTTTAAGCACTATTTAGTTAAAATTGGTGTCCTAATTCACCGTTAAAATAATTAGGTGGCGACTCTCTTAATTATTTAAACCTTCAGAATTACCAATATGTTATACTCTAGTTTGACCCGTGTTAAATGGGGTATAACAGAGCCCACGGGACCAACAATGATAACAAGGTCAGCTAATGTAACTGGTGACATTGGTTTCAAGCCAAGTAGTGGACTGAAATGGAAAGGGAAGCCAACAATCACAACAAGAAGGTTGCAAGAGATTAGAGGGCAACATAGAATTCAAACAAGGACTGGTGTATCAAAAAACCTAAGCGAGAATAACAGTTCTGCACATCCTTAGTTCTGCCATAAACAATGTATATGGTTGTTTTTGTTGACTGCAATCTGCGGTTTTTGTATATGTAAGCTACACAGTTGGTTTTTTTTGTTAACTGCAATCTGCAGTTGTTATCCTATTAGAACAGATAATGTGTTAGTTATTGATTATTGCCTTAGTACATTTGATGTTTTGTTGACTGATTTTGGTGGTGTTTATGAAATGTGGTAACGATATTTCTATGAAATTCAGTGGTGTCTTGCCATTTATATAAATCAACATATTGAGACTTATATATAAAAGTTGAAAGAATCTAGGAATCGATCATGTCAAGTGGGTTTAATACATAATTCACTTCCACATAACATATATTAAAATAAAGTTACATACCATAATGACAAAAACAATTACTAGTGCAGCAAGACTGCTATTACAGCTTCTTTTGATCAACACAAACAACTACTACTGCAGCAAGACTGCTATTACAGCTTTATTTGATCAACACATAACAACAAAGACAAAACACAATACACAAAATGAACTTCCTATTAAGCCAACACCAGCCCCCCTTATCTTTTTCATCATCCTTGGTATTTTTCATACTCTCAAGCTCAACCAACTGCATCTTGAGGCTTTCATAATGTGCCAAATCTTCTTCCATATCTTTAATTTTGTCGAACAATCTTGGAAGAATAAACTTTGATCTTTCGCAACTTCATTGTCCCTCAATTGAAAAAATTTACAACTTTTGGCCTGAATGTTTTTTAAATTGGAATCAATTTAATGACAACATACAAAGATAATCAACCACATTAGACGAGTTAGAAATGAATACATACACCATAGCAGGGGCAAGACCAAAATCTTCGGCCCGGATTACGCTTCGACCAAGAAGTCTGCATTTGCAGCAAAAATCCATGTTTACATCGCACCTGACATTCAGCTTTGGGTATTCATCGTCCATACACAGTCTATTCAAGTTGGTATTTGCCATTTCATAACCCTAATTCCTAAAATATAAAAAATAGGGAAGAAATTTCAAACCATAACATAAAGATTATGAAATCGAATTGACTGAAGATTACTATTTTAAGAATTATGTCATTGAAACTCACCTCAATTTCAGCTGCAGTAGCAGCAATTCTTCAACAATGGTAGAGAGTTTTTTAGTTTAGAAAGAGGGATAAAGATAATGGGTTAAATTAAAATAGGTGATTTTAACACTGGGGACCCTTTTATGGCTTATTTGGCATTACACGTGGCCAGTGAATGGCAGATAAGCCTTTTAAAATAAGGCCTCACGCGCTTGGAAGAGGTGTAGTCTCGGTTGGGTTTAATTGATCAAATAATGACAAATAAATTACGGTAAAAAGAAGTTAAGGGGGGTAATAGGACCCCCGAAAAGAAAATGTGTGTAATTGGCAAATGGATCATAGGATGGGGTGGATTTTATGCATTATCCCTATTTTAATAAAATATTTCAGAAAAATATTTTTTTTGAAAAAATAATTTTGTCATGCTGGATTGCTTAGATGGATGGCCATGTAAGCAAATCTAACTTAGTTTGACAGTCATGTCAGCTTTAATGGCAAGACTAATGGTTTAGGGGCATTTGTGGTTCAAAATATAGACAGCAGGGATATTTTTGGCACAAAAAATAAACGAAGGATATTTTTGAGCTATTTTAAATAGTTCAAGGACATTTTTGGCCCTTTTCCATAATTAAAAAGATAATTAGACGAAAATTTTATATTTTGCTTCATACAACTGACACTAGTTGTATAAGACAACATTTTTGTCTCATAGTTTTGTGGACCCAGAAGTGTAAGATTGGGGTCCACAAATTTGTGAGATAAAAAGGAGCCTCATACAACTAGTGTCAGTTGTACGAGGCACAAAATAAAACTTTTCTCATTAGACCTAAGTAAAAAAAGAAAATTAAAGGAAAAATTACGTGGTACAACATATATATATAAATTCGTAACTATACTTTATGAAATTATCATTCCTAGTTATTTGAATTTTATAGTAAATTTACTTGTAGTACTGAAATAAGAAAGCGACAAGCTCTCGTAGCTTAATTAGTTGGTTAGAGCACCTGCTTATGAGTTCGACTCTCAAAGAGAGCATTCTATTTTTTCGATATTTCTGTATTTCGCCTTGGTTGTTGTTGCTCCCAAACGCACACGCAAGTATACATGGTCGACAAATAATATATTGATAAGTTGAGTGTCGAACCCACAGAGACTTGTATAAACTACTCACTAAATCACAAAATTTGCTATTCAATCCAGCTAAAATCAAAGTCCAATAATATGATTATATTATACTACGATTCTAAATAATAACTAAATAATCAAGTAACGATTTGATTGTTGTGTGTTTTTCAGTAACGACAAGTATTCCAGGGTTGTGATCAATTCACCATTCGTATTGTGTTCTAATTAACTCTCCATTTTATATAATTCACTCATGGTTGCTAATTAATCGATAAATTCTCTCATAGCCTTTTCCTGAAGTACTACTCACCTATTCTCAATAGATTAACGCCTATATTCCTATGAAATTATTCTATTAGAACGCACTAAGAATACGATATTTAATTAGGCACGGTGACTAGGTATATTCCTATCCTAACCACAAATCCTCTCCCCTAAGGGTTAAGATCGTGCTCTCTTCAATTCTTGTCTAATATAAACACAGATGTCCCAAGCATAGCATAGATAGTAAATAAAACCTAATTGATGGCCACACAATTAAGCAAGTAATCACAGAATAGAAGAAACAACCATATATTAGTGAATTATAATCGAAGTCAAGCTAATATCAAACAACAATATTCATGGCTAAATAACAACCCAGAACAATGGGTGGTTAGCCACTCGTGACGTAATCAAATAATTGCATAAATGTTGAATAAATTGGAAATACTAGAAAAAGATGAAGAAAACTAAGAACTCTCCGCTTCCTCACGATACCGTGTATTTTTTTTCTCCAAAGTCGCGTCTTTCCCTTCAAAAATAGGCTTAATCTTTCTTTTATACGTGTTGGGTAGGTCTAGGGCCGAATAAACCGTGTCTCGGACAAAATAGGATAAAATCACGCCACCGGCGCCCACCAGGGCGCTGCCTCTAAATTCACTTATGTCTCCAATGCCACAGGTGGCGCTAGGCGCTGCTTGTGGCGCCCAAATACTCATTTTCCCGATTTTGTTCGTTTTGACTCAAATCTTGCGTGTTTCACCCCCAATTGCTCCCGAATCATTTCTACAACTAAAAACACTTCAAATTAATATAAATCATAGCATTTAACATCCCAAATTTACGAAACAAAAATAAAATATGAGGCGATATATATAAAAATATATATACTTTAAGCTAAACATCAGTTGTATTAGTGCGAAAGGAATACAATCAACTAATTAAGCTCTCGTAGCTTAATTAATTGGTTAGAGCACCTGCTTAGTAAGCGGAGTTTTTGAGTTCGACTATCAACGAGAGCATTCTATTTTTTTCGATATTTCTGTATTTCGCCTTGGTTGTATTAGTGCGCAAGAAATACAATCAATACATGTTGTATATTAGTTGTGCGAATGAATACATTTGATACATATTTTATTCTGCCTTGGTTGTATTAGTTGTGCGAACGAATGCAGTTGATATATGTTGTGTTCATTACGCGAAAGGTATTCCGCCTTGGTTGTATTAGTTATGCGGATGAATAGATTTAACACATGTTATATTTGTTGGGCAACAAGCGAATATAACTAAATAGTAGCTATGAATAGTAATTAGGCACACATAATTCTATATAATAATTAGACTTTAAACTATAGTGTTATACGAAAATTTTTCGAAAATAAAGTAGCCGTTTGTGTACTTGTGTTAACGTGGAAAAGAGTTGTGAAAATTTTAGTTATATTTGTTGTTAAAACAAAAAGAAAGTTTTAGTTTATTGAAAAATAATTTTAACCTCAAAAAATTTGTAAAAGTTAAAAACTTTATTAATTGATGCCACCATATCACTTATGGTAGGCTGTGCTAAAGGAAGGATTTTTATTATGGGAATTCAAAATATATAAAGGAATATATTCATTACTAAAGCAATTTTATACACAACCTCTTTATGCATTATTCCAACTACTAAATAGCCAAAATGCAAACGTCCTAGAACAAATACATTAGAGTTTGTGCTTCCAAATTGCCAATCTTTCCCCAAGCAAACATGCAGAGCTTGCTCTTACATGACAATATCTATGACGAAAACCAAGAAAAAAGCAGCACAATGTACTAAGCTTTCGCTATGTGCGGGGTTCAGGGAAGGACAAGATTACGACGAAAGCCAATCAATTTATGGAATTTTGATCTAAGCACTTTCCGCGAATCCAACTTGTAGATTACCAAAGTCAAAAACAGTGTGATATGCTCTCAAAAATACATCTCCAAGTACCCTGCAATCAAGAATTTTGAAAATCATTTGTCTATTTCATGTACAATTGATCTGATAAGGTGTCAAAACATGCAGATAAACTCGCGCCACACAATTTTTTTTACCAAAGGGGACGTCGTGGATGAACATCCAATGCTGTAAATCCACTAACACAGTGAGCACCATGATTGTTTTCGATTCTGATAACATACTATTACCAAAATACACGCAGAAAGTTAGTCCACAGAAAACAGACATTTAAGAATAAATCAAAGTGCTTGTGCAACATGTTAAGTTCAATTGTAGTAGCACGTTAAGTGCGGATTGTAACCAGGGGCGGAGTGAGAATATTGTTGACAGGTTCGAACGACGGATTCAATAACAAGTTCAGAACCCATAAACTTCAAATCCCGACTCCGGCTCTGATAGTAACAACTTACTTGATCTGGAGAAAGGGGGAAAGATTTATTCCCAATGGTAATTGTAATATGTGGCAAGGAAAAGACATCACAGTTGATAAACGATTTTCCTCTCGGATCTGGAAGCTTCTCACACAGCTTCAACACAAAATAAAAGAGGCATTAGATACAAGTATAGATATTTCTTACTCTCTGCGTCTCATAAAGACGTAGTTTGACTTAAACAATATAATAAGGTAAATCACTAGTATATTATATCAAAAAGAGCTAAAGAAAATACTTAAATGGCTAGTGGAATAAGAAAACACCGTATTGATCTCTAAATTGAATTAGTGAAGATTTTGATAGTTAATCGTTATATGGGCACATGGTGCACAAGGCATTCTGCATTCATGCAGGGTCCAGGCAAAGGTCATAACCTAAGGGGTGTAATATAGACAACATACTACAAGCATTAGTGGTTATTTGTACGACTCGAATCCGTGACCTATAGGTCACACTAAAATAACTTTATCTAAAAAAGACAGACCAGTTCAGTAGGCATCCCGCGTTCATGCAAGGTACGTGGAAGACCACACACTAAGGGGTGTGATATAGACTAGTAGCTATTTGTACAGCTCGAATCCATGACCTATAAATCACACTAAAATAACTTTATCTAAAAAAGGCAGACCAGTGCAGAAGGCATCCCGCGTTCATGCAATATACGACGAAGGATCGCACCCTAAGAGTGTGATATAGACATCTTAACCTAATGCAAGCACTGGTGGTTGCTTCTACGGCTCAAACACATGACGTATAAGCCACACAAAAATAACTTTACTGTTGCTCCAAGACTCTCCTTGGAAAACAACTTAAGCTAATTATTAAATAAATTAGAATATCCCGAAATAGAAGTTTTGTCATTTAAAGTGTAATTAAAGGGCATTTAGTATTAGATAAAACAAGACTGTAGCAATGTTCAGCAAATGCTTTACCTGATTAACATATTCAAATGCTTTTTCTTTTGTTCTCTCTTTTCTAAATTCTACTTGCATCCAGAAAACTGTCATTTCACAGAAAGAACATAAAGCACTCTCATCATCTGTTAGTTCCTCCAATTTTGAATTTCTAACCGCCATTTTCTTCTCGTAGCTGTGTACATTTTCATCGAACGAGACGTTATGTTTACAGAGGCGAATTCTGTGGCAAATTCTTTCAGGTTGTAACTGCAGGAACAAAGAGTGAGATGTTAAAGCATTAGACGCATATACACAGTGGCGGAGCCAGGTTCTCCACGAAGGGGTTCAAAATATTTTTTTGTAGCTAGTGGGAATTAAACCTATGACCTTATGAAAATTTTGAAAAAATAGATTTTGGCTTATATATACAGTGTAATTTTTCAGCGAAGGGAGTTCGGGTGAAACCCCTTCCGTCCCCCTAAATCCGCCCCTGATTGTACACAGTCTTACTCTGCATTTCTGCAAGAGGCTGTTTCCACGTCTTGAATGCGTGACCTCCTCATCACTGGTATGGCACTAACTTACGCCAAAGCTCCCTTTCCACACGCATACGACGCATACAACGCATACAGTATATGTATATAAAAACAATGAGAAGTGGAAAAGAACTTACCCCTGATATTAAGTTTTCCCAAATCAAATTCCCATAATTGGAAAAAACAGTTTTACATTCCATACTAACAATTCCTTCTGCTCCAATAGCATGATTTATTTGAGTCAAAATAGTCTGAAATTTAGCACACGTAAATGATTAAGAATACGTAGCAAAATACGAAGAAAAAGGGAGCAATTGTCGAAATACATACAGTCGGACCAGCTAGAAAAGACGTCCCAGTATCCACAATAGCCGGACAGCGACCTCTGCAAAGACCTATGAAACGAAAAAGAAGAATCAACCCGGGGAATGTATAATATATGTATAATTCATGTATAATATATGTATAATTGTGTATAATCTAAGTATATCAGCTAGAAAAAGTAAACTTTGAATTTAACGGCTATTTGTGTGACAATCCCAAGGAAAAAACAGAAAAACAACAGTTGCTCAATAGTCTGTTTTGGAAATGAAGTGAATGAACATCTGTATGTGAATATATTACCTGTTGAATTGTTACCAATAAAAAGATCACCTATTTCAATCTGGAATAAATAATAAACTCAGTATCATCAGGAGATTATCATAAGGCCAAAACTCTAGACACAAGAATATAATGTATAATTACCTCCCAGTAACCATTTTGAGCAACGGGAACATAAGTATGTTGACCCCTGAAATGAGTCGAATCCACGCCTCCAAATAGAATTTCACCCCCAAAACTAGATTTAGGATCTCGATTTAACCAGAACGAGAAGATTGGCTTTGTAACGATACGCTGAAGCAACATATTATACCTGCAATTATAGTGCTAAATTGTATATTATGTGTATACATTTTGCAAACTATTATTTTAGGGAGCGTTTATACTGTGTAGTTTTCCAATCGCGATTCAGTTATCAGTTAGAGACGCATGCTTGAGCCAGACATAATTAAACAAGCAGTAGAAATCATGCAAAAAAGTAAGTAACCTATGAGCGGATATTTATATATATTTACCATACTGGCGTTACTCGTCCTGCAGCAACATCTTGAAATCCTAGTCCTAGTACTCCATCATATCGTGCACGCAAGAATGTGAAAAATCCTTCGCGCGTTACCTCAGTAAAAACCTGACAGATTCTTATTTCAACAATAACGTAGAAAATATATGTAAAACTTCAGCTGCAAAGAATTAAGATGGTACCTGCTGTTTTATAACAGCATTTCCAACTTTAGTATTATCTTGGCTGAAGAATCCGCGCACTGATCTTGTTCCAAAAGGGATTTTGCAAGATTTTCCTATAGTAAAAGTCACAAATATAAACATATTATTAAAGATTTCATTGAATACATGGCATTCAATCAAAAATAGAAGTTTTTCAAGTCCATTGGTTAACTACCAATTTTTGTGTATGTAGTAGATAGTCTCGATCTGTATCTGGAACGAAGATAACATGCAATCTGCACCAAAAAAATATGAACACAAAAAGAAGATAACATGCACTCTGCACCAAAAAGTATGAACATAAATCGAAGATAACACGCAATCTGCACCAAAAAGTATGAACATAAAACGAAGATAACATGCACTCTGCACCAAAAAGTATGAACATAAAACGAAGATAACACGCAATCTGCACCAAAAAGTATGAACATAAAACGAAGATAACATGCAATCTGCACCAAAAATATGAACATAAAACGAAGATAACATGCACTCTGACCCAAAAAGCATGAACATAAAACGAAGATAACACGCAATCTGCACCAAAAAGTATGAATATAAAACGAAGATAACACGCACTCTGCACCAAAAAGTATGAACAAAAATTGAAGATAACACGCAATCTGCACCAAAAAGTATGAACATAAATCGAAGATAACACGCAATCTGCACCAAAAAGCATGAACATAAAACTTACAGAAAAGATGCATTTCGAAGACGGGATCCAAAGATTGGAACTGCCAGTATCAAACACAACTGCAAATTTCTGAGGAGGTGAACCGATACCAATCTCCGCGAAATACTGAACATCCATATAATTTTTCAGATAAACTAGTTCATCTGTAAGTGCACCAGAGTTCCTATTTGAACCTCTTTTATGATGATCTTTAGCGTAGATTCTTGCACCCTTTACACTATAAAGATCCAACGGTCGTCGCTTTAATCCAATCCTTATCATATTATCAGCAGATACATTGAAGCCAAAAGCACAGGTTATGAAATCCAATATTAATATTGCTGCAAGTAAAACTTTGATTCCCATGTTGTTCACAAGTTCTTGAGCTCTACATAGCAGAAAGGTGAAAACAATTAGAAGAAAGTTTTTTTTTTTAACGTTTTTATCTATTTTAATATTACCCTCTTTACACCCTTTAGCAACTAATTCCATCTGGTTCTATTCAATCAAAATGTATGGTTTTAGGTTAATAACGCAAAATAATAATTCTAAGACTTGCCATTATTTACGAGTTCACCTTGTCATGAGCTATGTTGTTTGGACTCTCCGAATATGTCACTGGATACGAGGCGGATCATGCAAAATTAAAGTAGTGTATTTTTGGAGAATGCGACACGGGTGCGACAGTATTTTGGAGAATCCGCACAACATAAGTCACGAGAGTTTAAGTTCTACATACTGACAGTAAAAAATATTTATATATACAATCACGTCGCTTATAAGTTAATTCCATGCAAATCTTTATGCGGTAACTTAAATTCTTGTCATTATACGACAAAACCTAGGAACCAGAGAGTGTTCAATTTGCATTAAACTTGAAAGCTACTTGAAGACTAAAAGGGAAAGAAAAAGAATTCCCATGGTTTCTCAAAAAGTTAAAATATTGTTTAATTTACACAATTATAGTAACCAATTAGTACCTTGGTGAAAGCAAAAAACTCCAGGGATTATGCAAAAAACCAACAAGGCAAGGAAACAGATGAAAAATCCTAAAGTATATATAGGGTATTTTTATATGTAGGCAGAAACTCAGAAGCGTGATCAACAAGTCATCATTTGTTGCAAATCAGTCCAATATCTGAGGAAACCACCATGCAATTTCGCCTAGGTAGTATAGTCTGATATGTACTTGACCATGAGCAAAAACGTTTCATCATTTTTAATTGAAATTGTTCACTCGAGCAAGTGGCTTTGACTCGGACCTTGTATATATGTTAAAAATCCATATGAATAACTACAAATAATCAGGGGCGGAGCTAGAGTGTCGGTATTTTGTCTTAAAAATCATGTATTTGTCTTAAAAATCCATTGAATATATATAAATTATTAATTTAGAGCCTAATAATTTAAAACAATGATAATTCCGAACCCGTAAGCTTGCGCCTCTACAAATAATGGATTTCAAACTCAAATAGCACGAGCTAGCCAGTTTTCGGACTGGTCATTCAAAAATAGCCAGTGTTTGCAAAGTCATTGAAAAATAGCCACTATTTTGCTGCAACAGGGACCGGTCCAGCATAATATACTGGAGATCGGTGCACCTGTGTATGAACTTGCAGCATATTATGCTGCAATTCCAACACGTAGAAAGTTCCAGCATAATATACTGGATATTGGAGCACCTGTATATGAACTTCCAACATATTATACTGGACAAGTATATTATACTGGAACTCCAACTACTTATGCTGGAACTCCATTATAATATGCTGGAGTTTTAGTAAACTTATGCTGGAACTCCATTATAATATACTGGAGTTTCAATATACTTATGTTGGAACTCCAGTATATTATGCTAGAATATTTTCCGGCTTTTGAACATTATTTTCGTTCAGATTTATCTTTACATGAAAAATGACTAAATTTTGATTACTTTTGAAACTGTATCTATTTTTGAATGACCATTTGTAAATCTGATTATTTTTAAATTTCTCCTGATAAATCAATTAGGCTTTGATAAAATCCTGAACTCGAACCATATTGTTCAAATCCTTGGTCCACTTTCTTTCCTCACCACAAAAGTCACGTAGGCTTTTTGGAAGCATAATGAGTTAAGTGGTAAGAACATTAAAGATCGAACTCATTAAATTAAAATTCTGATTTCATCTATGATATACGAGCTTTATATAAAAGAAAAGAATTCAACATGTAAAAGATATGTAACTATGTGAGCAATTTCCTAAAGCGGAAAATACTTGGTAGAGAATTTTCGTCCTTGTCATGTCATAACTGGTCACACAGAGGTGGATTCAGGATTTAAGGAGGATGGGTGCACCATTATTCGACCACCGTTTGATTTGGTTCTCTAAGACTTACCTTGGAGAACTATCAATAATAGCATCATTATTTATAGTTACAAGTATTAAACTCAATATTTAGTTCAAGGATATATCAAAGGGTGAACCCAAAAACAGAAGAATGCATGACAAAAAAAGAAAAGAAAAGAAAGATAGGGCATGGAATTTGAACAGAACAAAAAAGAACGAAAAAGAAATATAAAAATGGCCGAGAGACAAAAAATGGGGAAGTGGATTCGAACTCTACACCTAGGGGTCAATGGTACACAAAGCTACCACTGCACCAAATGCTCTTTTGACCATGGATTCCCACGTGAAAAATTAAGTACTTTATCCGAAAAATATTCATGTGATACACAGCCTAAGAAGGGGAGCATGGGTGCACGTGCCCCACGCCCCTCCACGTGGATCCGCCTCTGGTCACAATAGATCCTTCTAGCAACTTAGTGGGCAATTGGACATAAGAATTGAAAATTTCCGGAAAAAAAGTGAAAAATTTTTTAACTGAAAATGATATTCGAAAATTAGAATTGTGTTTGGATATGAATATATTTTTGGATTATTTTTTAATTTTGTGAGTAATTTGACTGAAATTTTTGAAAAATAATTTTTTTGTGCTTTTCAAATTTTAGAAAAAATCTAAAATTGATCTTCAAGTAAAAATATAAATTTTATGGTCAAATATTAATTTCGGAAGAAAATGAAACCTTTTCGAAAAAAGTGAAAAAAAATTCATGGCCAAACAGACTCCTAGTTAAAACGTGTTAGCCTTCTCCTTCAACGAAAATGTTCATGTGTTTTAAGTCTGGTTGACTTTATTTAGCGAAAAGGTTTACATACACTAAAACGGAAGGAGTACTTATTATTCTAAAGCTTTAAACAACTACTATTGAGCCTCGACCTTATTCTTTTCAATTTCTATTTTGTAAATGAATTTTCGAACTTCGATTCGAATTGATAAATTTTGTGATTAGGAATAAATTTTTCTTCTTATCATTTTACTTGAATTATTTTTTGTTACTTAAAATTCTTTCGTTGTTCAAATTTATTAATAAATGTGCTTGATTACTTCTTATTTACTTTTGAATCCATAAACACTATTCCAAGTAATATAGATGACAAGGAAAGTATACCAAGCATAAATGATACTAAACGAATATACAAAAAGAGGAAGTCAATAATCTAAATTAACATCTCTATTTATAAAACGACTATAGTAAAAAGTTAAAGGAAAGATTTGATTGCCAACACAAAGTCCGAAGGAAAAATTAGTTTCGAGTATAAAATTGTATGCGGTCAGAATCGGGCTTGCCCTTTCGTATGACTGATCGATACTGGAACATGATAGGTCAAGGTTCAACCTCGTGTTATATCGAACCATGAAGCAAGGTTAGATTGTCAGGCTCGTGAATCAGAGACCGATCAAGATCGAGATCGAGCGAGGTCTAGGGAAATTTATCGAGCCAAATAATGGAAAGCGAAATATCCGCAATCGGGCGAGGGTCACAGCGAAAATCTCGACACATATCAATAAGAGGCCGATTAATTAGCTAATCAGGAGATTTTTTACTGTATTTAGAATTGTATCAAGGGTAGGACTCCCCTACTATATAAAGGGGGTCTGATCATTTGTAAGACACATCACATTTACGTAATACAGAGCAATACACTGCCTTTCTTTAATTTTCATTATCTTGTTACTTAGTTCTTTAGTTGAAACTTCACTTGGTTCAAGGGTGATTGAACTCGAGGGTCAAGGTTGTTCTATTCGTTCGGTTTGTGTATATTTATTTTACAATCAATTTCAATATATATATATATATATATATATATATATATATATATGTCAAGTTATATCACACATCCTTAAAACCACGTATAAATTCAATTCTGATCCGATTTTAGGGAAAACAGTTTAGTGTCCACCGAAGGGCGAAGGATAATAGTGGTTACTTGGTGCAAACTTTCATAACACACACACTATTTTTCACTTGTTCTTTGTAGTATCTTTGATTCTAGGATCAGAATGTCGAACTCTCTGTCCGCACCCCTTAACGTCAGCAACGGTTCCGCTACCACGACGAGAATGATAACATAGCGTTAGAAAATGACGGACCCCCGGTTGACCTAGATGGAGTTCCGGCCGTAGATCCAATTGACGTCAGCTCACATATAGCCCTCAACGCCAATTTGGAAGTCAATCCCGAGGTCAGCGTCCGCGGGGGCATCCGATCAGCCGCTCAAAGTGCACAAGGCAGAGAGGTCGGCATGATCAACCTGCAAGTGATCTTCAAAATGTTGCAGGCCCAATAGGAAGCGATAGCCCAACTCCAAAATCAGAATAACCCACCGAGCAAGGTCGAACCCGAACTGTCACAGGAAGTTGTCCAAAGGACCGAACGATTTCAAAGAAATCGAACGATAATGAGTCCGGGACTGATCCTGCAATCATGAAGATGCTCGAAGAACTGACAAAACGAGTTGAGTCCGGGGAAAAGAAGATTGTGACGACCCAACCCGTCATCTCATGTGTATTTCCCCCATTTCATGCTTCTTCATGTTTTGTTATCGGCATGTGGTGTATTAGAGTTGATTTGGATTGGTTTTGATAAGAAATGAGACACTTAGTCTCTTTAAGGAAAGCTTAAGTTGGAAAAGTCAACCGAATGTTGACTATTGAGTTAGAGGGCTCGGATGTGATTTTCGGTGATTCGGTTAGCTTCGGGGGATGATTTGTGACTTAGAAGCGTGATCGGAATTTGTTTTGGAGGTCCGGTGTAGAATTAGGCCTGAATTGGCGAGTTAGTATTTTGACGAAATCCGGTTGATAGGTGAGATTTTGATCCGACAGTCGGAATGGGATTTCGAGAGTTTTTGTAGCTTCGTTGGGTAATTTTGGATATGTGTGCAAATTTTTAGGTCATTCGGACATCGGTTGGTTGGGTTTTTGATCAAATGCGTGTTTCGGAAGTTTTTAAAGACTTAGGCATGAATCCGATGAGAATTGATTATTTTAGTGTTGGTTCATGTATTGTGATGATTGGAACAAGTTTAGGTAATGTTTTAAGGCATGTTGGTGCTTTTGGTTGAGGTCTCGGGGGCGTCGGGGTGAATTCGGGTGGTTAAACAGAAGGTTTTTGGAGTTAATTGCAGGTTCAAATTTGCTGGTATGTGTTGGTTTCGCACATGCGGTTATTGGACCGCAGGTGCGGTCTCGCTGAAGCGGTTTGAGGAGAGCAGAAGCGGAAATCTTGGACCTTGCCAGATTTCGTAGGAGCGGAAAGAGTACCGCATAAGCGGTCCCGCAGAAGCGAGCTGGGCCTCGCAGAAGCGGAAATAGGAATCCTGGTCAGGTTCCGCAGAAGCGGAATAATGGACCGCATAGGCGGTCCCGCTGAAACGAAGCGGGGACCGCAGAAGCGGTAGGTGCCCTAAGTGAAAAGTCCGCAAAAGCGGGCATGGACCGCATATGCGGAAATCGTAAAAGCGGTGATTTATACGCAGAAGCGAAATGTCTCGCAGTTAAGTGAAATTAGTCTTCTTCGCGAATTTTTGAAAGAACACAATATTTCCACTTCGGACTAAGAGGGTTTTGGAAGAGAGCTTCGAGGGCTTTCATCGGGTATGAATTCTTGTACTTAGAATACATTATTTTGGTGTAAAATCATGGATTAACATTGAAAACCCAAGGAATTAAAGGTTAAAAATGGAGGTTAGGGCTTGAAACTTAAGAGAGTTAAACTAGGGGTTTGAGGAGTCGAATGGACTCTGATTTTGATAAATTTGATATGTATAGACTCGTGGCGAGACGAGGAATCCGGTAATATGAGTTTTGTAATTTTTCGATAAGTGGGACCAGGGCTCGGGTTTTGCTAGTTTCGAGATTTTTGCTATTTCTCGATTATTTTGAATTGGGTATTGTTCCCTTAGCATATTGTGATGTATTCGCTC
The DNA here is from genome assembly GCA_026770625.1 of Nicotiana glauca. Lineage (NCBI taxonomy): Eukaryota > Viridiplantae > Streptophyta > Magnoliopsida > Solanales > Solanaceae > Nicotiana > Nicotiana glauca. Next base: position 8,044 of record MU688900.1, on the reverse strand, counting down.
TGATTTTGGTTAGATACGATGCGTGTGGAGGACGATTTGAGGGGCAAAGGCATCGCGAGCTAGAGATTTCACTGGTTTGAGGTGAGTAATACTTGTAAATGATATCCTTAGGGTTTGAAACCCCGGATTTGCACATCATAGTGCTGTATTGAGGTGACTTGCACACCGGATAGCGAGCGTGGGGTAGAGCACTATTGGGGATTGTGACTTGGTCTGTCCCGATTGATGAAATTATTACGTATTTGGCTGAAACTACTCGTTATCATCATAATTTGGACTGATTGCCATGTTTGGGCTTCGTGTCAACTATGTGAATCCTTTGAGGATTGATATCATTGTTTTCACATTATTTTTGCATACTATTTGATCTCGGTCTAGGGTTTTAATGTTGTTTTGCAAATTCGTCCATTTTTCATGATTTGAAAACTTAAATGATATCTTACTGACATTTTGAACAGAGAACTGTTATTTGAATATTGCCCTAGTGGCTTATGTGCATTTCTGGATTGAGCATGGATCAGGATGGGCACCGCAGCAGTGTTATATGTGCATTTATGGACTGAGGATGGATCGGGCTGCGCGACGCAGCTGTGTGATATTGATATTGTGCTTGGGTTGTAAGAGCCCGTCCGGAGTCTGAACCCCCACAGTGAGCGCGGGTACCTAAATGGATCGGGCTGCGCGCCGTAGCGGTCATATGCATTGCATTGCATTCATGCATTGGTTCATATTTGTACTACGTGTCATGACATTCAACACTCTCAATTCATTGGCATTCATGCTACTTTTTGCACTGTTTACCAGATACCCTGATGTTATTTATTGATGGAGTGTTGTGCCCGAGGGGCCGACTTATGTGCTGACTTGCACTATCTAATATCGCATTCATATGATTGACTGTTGGAAACGGATATTTTCAAAAGAGGTTTTTAACTGAATCAGATATTTCTAAAGTATTTTCACGGTTTTACTGTTTTCTCAAAGGGTTGTACTGCCCTATATAGCATGATGGAGTGCCTTACGTGATTTCTTGCTGCTTAACTATTATTTACTCTTATAACCCACTGAGTTGGAGTACTCACTTTACTCCCTGTACCTCGCGTGCAGTTGCATGTATTGTTTACCCGGCAACGAGTTATTAGCTGATTGAAGATATTACTATTGAAGCTGAGCAAGGTGACCGCCAGCGTTCGCGGCACTGGACGTTGCCTTTAGAATTCTGGGTTTTATTTCTTGTATATTATTGGCCATGTAGTTGTGTCCAAGTTTTCTTTAGATGCTCGTGACTTGTGATACCCCGGTCGGGTTGTGTTGGGTTGCAAATACTGGTTATTATTGTCGTTAAGCTGTATTTATCTATTCATTATGTTTAATAATTGTTAAAGAGACGATTTGGGTTAGTTGGCTGGCCTTGTCTTCACGAGAGGCGCCATCACGACCGGTTTTGGAAATTGGGTCATGTCAAGTTGGTATTAGAGACTAGGTTACTAGGTCTCATAAGTCATGAGCAGGTGCAGTAGAGTCTCGCGGATCGGTACGGAGACGTCTGTATTTATCCTCGAGAGGCTGCAGAACCTTTAGGAAACTTCACTTTCTTGGAATTCTTATCGTGCGTACTTGATTCAGCTTGAAATATAATTCTTGAAATTCCTTCCTCACGTCTGTATGCGCACATGAGCGCTTAGTATTATATGTGCCTTGATGGTTTGTGATTCCCCGATCAAGGGGCGAGATGTGATCTTCATGAGTATGTTGGGCCAGTCTGGAGGACTTGAGGTCGGATCTTTGCCTATGGCTTGAGCACCGAGGTGCTGATTGTGTGAGTAAGTGTTTTGAACTTATATGTTTGGTATTGTCCTTATTAGCCGGAATGGCGGTTGGATATCTATGTAATGAGTATGTTGGTATTGCGAGATGTATCTGTGTGATCTTGGTAGTGACAAAGGAGTCTGCTGAATGATAGATGAGCTGGTAAGTGTTCGATTCCTATTGTGATTTGTTGTTGATGTTATTAACATCAATACCACACAAGAGGGGTGTGATTTGTATGGTACCTAATTTTCGTGTTAGAAGAACCTGGTTCTTCTAAGTGTTCTAACTACAGCAATTTGCGGAATAATAAGTACTGAAAGTAAAGTGCACAGAGATTTTTACGTGGAAAACACCTGGCTCAAAAGGTGAAAAAACCACGACCTACTACTCAGTAGGATTTTCCCAAACTCCACTAAATCACTGAGCCAAAAACTGCATTTACAAAACTCTTTGTAAACCTAAGGATTAACTCTAATCCCAGTGTAGCACACAACCTCAACTGTTGCGACACCTTCAAGTTAACTCTAACTTGAATACTCAAAGTACCTAATACAATTGCTTCTAAGAAAGCTGAAATGTACAATATTAAAACCTACTACAATTGAACTAGAGTTAGAACAAACACAATGATGAAACTGGTTCTTCTATCTTAGTTCATGTAGCTTCATACGTGCACACTTGTATCTCGCATATATTGCTTGCAAATCAGACTTGCTCTTTTTGCTCTCAAATATGCTTAACTTCTGCGTATGTGCATTACCTGTAAAAGAGAACAACTTGGTTATTTAATAGATTAGCAGTTAGAGTTTGATCGAGACTCCAATGCTTATCCTTAGTCGATTTGAGTCCTTAACCAATACAAACTCCCATCCTTATCCTAGCTTAGGATTGTGTTCTCTTGTCATAAGGAGACTGTCCTCCTTAGAACTCAATGCAACCTTTTCGATTTCGTTAAGAAGATATTTGCTGCGCAATCTTCAATACATATCTTCCCCACGTGCCTTTCATGTGCAAAGGTTATGACTAACTGTGTCTCCCAAGATGGACCAGGTCCTTCCTTGAGTTCATTTGTCAATCTTCAAAACTTCAACTGAACTTGGGCCAACAAATTCCCCCTTTTTGATGATGACAAACTCTGTGCTTTTAGAGATCAGAAAACCTGTGAAACTCAGCTGAAATATCAACACTTAGAAAATTTTCAATTTGTCATAAAGGGCCAGATTTAAGTTAGGTCATAAACATCACTAGTTCAGATAATGAATTTAAGCACAAGCATAATATATTCCTCCTTTTGGAATCATCAAAAAGTTGCACAACTAATGTGAATCCTTGAATTTTAATTAATACTCATGGCCACTGGTGCAACTGCAAGTGAACACATGCTTTAGTTAATCAAAAATCAGCTCAAAAATAGCTTTTAAGAACAAAATTAACAAGAAAAAGGAAGCTACATTCATTGATTAAGAGGAGTTTCTACAGACAGTCCACAAAAAGAAAACAAAATTTCCAACCATGAGCAAAACGAAACAAAAACAGAACCATGAGCAAAATTTCCAGGTCTTTCAACAACCTTCCCTTCAAGATATTTCTCATGCCAAAATTTTCATACCTATCCCGTTCTTTTTCAGATTCAACTTCTTCTCCTTCTTCTTCACTCTCATCTTCTTATTCTTTAGCCATTTTAACTTGCTTTCCTTTAGAGGCTGACCTAATTCTCTTGGCAGGAGAGGATTCAGCAAGTACTGGCTTTGAGGGCTTCTTGGAAGAAATCCTAGCTCCCTTTGTTTTAGCAATTGGAACCTCAACAGTAGTATTTCTTTCTTGATGGACCAGTTTCATCTCCTCTTCCTCCTCTTCAGCTACAACTTCAGAACTTTCACCTACCTTCCCTTTCCCATTTTTTTTTCCTCTTTCTCTTATTCTCCTCTAAGGCTTTCTTCAACTCAGCTTTACTTTCTCTAACCTTGCTTCTGGTTGTTCTAACCCTAGGAGCAGACTTGGGTGATAAAGGTTTGGTTTTCTTGGTTGGTTTGGATGCAGTAGGGGTCCTTTGTGAGGAAGCCTTGCGTTTCTTGGGGTCATAGCTTGCCCCAACTTGTTTCAACATTTCAACCAAAGTCTCCTCCACAGATGAACTACGTTCAGCAGGTTGTTTGCTTAAATCAACTAAACCTTCAGTAGCCTCTCCTGATCCACTTCCCCCTGACTTAGAGACCCCCTCTTCCCCATTACCACAAATAGATAGAACCTTCTTCCTCCTTTTCTTCCTCAATTTTGCAGAATCAGTCCTAGACATATCTTTTGCAGACCCTATCAGAACATACCTACTCTCTACTTTTTGAACTACATCAACAGGAACAAACCAAGTATTTACCTCTTTTGAGGTTTCTTGATACGTGACAGTGTCAGAAGACCCATGTTCATCTCCTTCACTGGCAGAGATGAAATCATCGGATTCAGAGCTAGAATTGGTCTATGTTGCTGAGACTTGTTTCCTTTGGTTGGACTGTAGTTTTTCATTCAAGGATTTCCTCAGGGAACTAGTAGCTACAGTTTTTCTTGCCAGCATTTTCTGGTGACAGAATCTAGGTTTTGGGGTTTCTATGGGAGGTGAGGCAGATGGGGTGGAGTTTGGTGAACTGGGAGGTGGAGTTCCAGGATTATCTTGGGTATTTGTCATGGTTATGAATTTTTGGAAAGCTTAGGAGAATTTTGGAGAATTTTGGAGGTTTTGGAGACGAAGGTAGACGATCAGGGGTTTGTGTGATGAAGTGACGATTATGAGTTGATTAGAAGGCTTTTAAAGAAGGGTAATGATTATTTCAGAAATGGCAGCCTTTTTCACGAATCAGTAGAAGTCTAATCAAATAAGAATTCTGGTCGCATTAGTGATTAATTAGGATTGCAAAAAATTAGGAAAGGATTCCGTTATATTTAGACTTCTAATTTCAATGAAACTGGTTCAATTAGCCCCAACGGATAGAATTTTGGGACGTTTGGTATATCTAGGACTCTTTCTCATGATTGAAAATTAAATTTTTCTAATTGTGCAAAGAATAGAAACATACCTAAACTTTCTCATGAGCATAGTTTGATGAACCAGGTTCTTCAAGTGAAACTTCTCTTGATTATGCCTCAAATGTCAAAATAGAAAATTTATAAGAGATTAGTGAGTCTCATAAACACATGTCACAAGAGTATACTATTTACAGTATGAGACTGAGTAGGAATTAGTCAAATATTCACAAAAATTAAGAACTCCTAGCCAAATTTTTATTTTTATTTTTATTTTTTATTGTGCATTCTGAACTAGACCTTTTAGGTGATCTTAATCATCCCTAACTCCAACCTGTTCCTTTCAAAATTTTCTCTACTCAGTGCCTTAGTGAAGATGTCAGCTATTTGTTTATCAGTAACACAAAATTCTATGAAGATTAGCCCTTTCTCATAGTTGTCTCTTAAGAAGTGGTGTCTAACATCTATGTGCTTAGTCCTTTTGTGATGAATAGGGTTCTTTGTCATACTGATTGCACTGGTGTTATCACAAAATATTGGTGTGCACCCTACTTCAATTCCAAAGTCTACCAGTTGTTGCTTAATCCACAGTAATTGAGCACAAGATGAAGCATCATCAACATATTCAGATTCAGCAGTAGAGAGAGCTACTGAATTTTGCTTTTTGGTAGCCTATGATACAAGACAAGACCCTAGGAAGTGTGCCATACCTGAAGTGCTCTTCCTATCAACTATAAAACTTGCATAATCAGCATCAGCATATCCAATTAAGTCAAAATTACTTCCTTTGGGATACCACAGACACATATCAGTTGTGCCTTTCAGGTATCTCAATATTCTTTTGACAGCTGTCAAGTGTGACTCTTTTGGATTTGCCTGAAAATGAACACAAAGTCCTACACTGGGAACAATGTCAGATCTGCTGACAGTAAGATATAAAAGTGAACCAATCATACCCATATACAACTTTTAATCAACTGATGAACCTGGTTCATCAGTATCTAGCTTTGTGGCAGTTGCTATAGGTGTATCTATTTCCTTGGATTCTTCCATTTTAAACTTCTTGATTAGTTCCTTTGTATACTTCTGCTGATGGATCATGGTTCCATCTGGACTTTGTTTAATCTGTAGCCCCAAGAAGAAATTAAGTTCTCCCATCATGCTCATTTCAAACTCACTTCCCATTAGTTTAGCAAAGTCCTTACTTAACCTATCTGTAGTGGCCCCAAATATTATGTCATCAACATATATTTGTACAACAAGAAGATCTTTACCTTTTTCCCTTAGGAACAAGGTGCTGTCAATTTTACCTCTTTTGTACAGAAATTTTGACAATCTTTCATACAAGCTATTGGGGCATGCCTGAGACCATAGAGAGCTTTATCTAGCTTGTATACATGATCAGGACATTCTTTGCTTTCGAATCCTGGAGGTTGTTTCACAAAAACTTCTTCTTTGTGATAGCCATTTAGGAAGGCACTTTTGACATCTATTTGATGAAGAGTGAATTCCATATGTGCTGCAAAGGCTATGGGGAGTCTAATTGCTTCAAGTATAACAACTGGAGCAAAATTCTCATCATAATCAATGCCTTCCTTTTGACTATAGTCTTGAACCACCAACCTTGCCTTGTTTCTTGTAACTGTTCCATCTTCATCTAGCTTGTTCCTGAAGACCCATTTTGTCCCAATGACTGACCTGTCCTTAGGTCTTTGAACCAAGTGCCAGACGTGGCTTCTTTCAAACTGATTGAGCTCATCTTGCATAGCATTGATCCAATCTGCATCTTGTAGAGCTTCACTCACATTTTTAGGTTCAATGAGAGACAAAAAGGCATCAAATACACACAGGTTCTTCAGTTGTGATCTAGTCTTGACTCCAGATGTTGGATCATTGATGATGTTCTCAATGATATGAGAACTCAAGTACTTGTAAGATCTCCCCACCAGCTGGTTCCTGCTAGTTTCTCCTTCATTGTTATGCTGCAAAGGAACAGGTTCAGGTACAGGATCCTTCAGAGAATTTTGTATAGTTTCTCTCAGATTGGTTCTCCCTGTCAGGTTGCACTGGGTGAAAGGACTTGTTCCATCACCTACTCCTTCCTTTGATGCCACCTTGACTTGTGCTGTGACTTCAGTCAATCGTCTCACCAGTCCAATGGCTTCATCTTCATGTTCCCGTCTATCAGAAAGAGTGTTGGATTCATCAAACACAACATGTACACTTTCTTCAACACATAGAGTTCTTTTATTAAACACTTTATATGCTTTGCTATGTGAAGAATATCCCAAGACTTCTCCCTCATCACTTCTGGGATCAAACTTACCTAGGGAGTCTTTGCCATTATTGTGCACATAGCACTTGCAACCAAAAGCCCTAAGATGGTATATGTTTGGTTTTCTCCCTTTAAGTAACTCATAGGGAGTTTTCTCTACAAGAGGTCTGGTCATGGATCTATTAATTATATAACAAGCAGTGTTTATAGCCTCTGCCCAGAAGCTTTGAGGTAGTTTACTGGAAAGTAACATGGTCCTTGCCATATCCTCAAGGGTCCTGTTCTTCCTCTCAACTACCCCATTTTGCTGAGGAGTCCTAGGGGCAGAGAAATTATGATCTATTCCATTTTCATCACAAAATTCAGCAAACTTTGCATTTTCAAATTCAGTTCCATGATCAGACTTAATGGATGCAAGTTGATTCCCTAATTATTTCTGGGTTTTTCTAACAAAAGCAGTGAACATTTCAAATGCTTAATCTTTAGAATTTAGAAATAGCACCTAGGTAAATCTAGAATAATCATCAACAAGCATCATTACATATATTTTACCACCTCTGCTCATGGCTCTCATTGGACCATAGAGATCCATATGAACCAGTTCCAACGTCTTAGACATACTTACCATTTTCTTAGGTTTGAAGGATGACCTTACCTACTTCCCCCTTGCACATCCTCACAAACTTTGTCTTCTTTGAACTTGATATTAGGTGACCCTATCACCAAGTCCTTGGAGACTAATTTGTTCAATTGAGTTAGACTGGCATGACCAAGTCTTTTGTGCCAAAGGAGGGGATCATTAATTAAAATATTCAAGCAAGTGAGTTCATTTTCAGAAAGAGTTGACAAATCTACAATGTAAATATCGTTAACTCTTCTTCCCTGCAAAACAATTTTGTCAGTAGTAAGGCTAATCACAAAACATTTTGTGGAAGTGAAAGC
>MU688898.1:0-10958 GCA_026770625.1 Nicotiana glauca | reverse complement strand
CTTTGCCAATTGATCGGAAGGACATGGACAAGGTCTTTGGATAAAAAGGATTTTGGGTGGAACTACAACTTTGGAACCGTTTTGGTGGGCTTAAGGCCGAACCATTATATCATCTACCCCAGTTTCAATTTTTGGGGAAATTGAGATTTTTGTTTTGGTGTGACTGAACCTCAGCGAGAGGCTGCCTACGTATCCTTTCGGAATCAAGTCAAATGTAGTTGAGGAAAACTTTTTGTTTTTGTTTTCTTTTCTTTTCTTTTTCTTTTTCTTTTTCTTTTTCTTTTTCTTTTCTTTTTCTTTTCCTTTTTCTTTTCTTTTATTTTTTTTCTTTTTATTTCAATAGTACTTCCGGGTTCCAAAGAGGGTGATCAAAGAAGCATAACCGGCTCAAAAGGACTTACAAAGGATTGATAGTGTTTGGGTAGCGGGAAGAAAATCCTTCGTCATCTCAATTACACAAAATCAATCGCCATAGGAAGCCTAGCCATAGTACCTTTTTACTGCGTCTACATTGACTGTTGTTTCAGGATCATTTCCTTCGATGTCCACCAGATACAGTGCTCCTCTTGGCAATATCTTTCGGATTATGTATGGACCCTTCCAATTTTGCTTCCTGGTAATGAGGGAGAATGCATATTAACACGAGTTGTCCCACTTCAAAATTCCTGGGACGCACCTTCTTGTTGTAAGCGCGAGCCATTTTTTGTTGATGCAACTGCCCGGATGTGCCCTGAGTACAGCACACTCTTTTGTTGTAATGTATGGACCTTTCTAACCCGCGAACCAATTTTCCTTCAATTGTTCCAATTATTTGTTTTATTTCCTCAAGGTTAACTTCTTTGTATTTCGACTCTTGATTCATTATTTTGAAGTCTGACAGCGTTTTGGGATCTAGGCATGAAGTCCAAAAGCGTGTCATGTTATTTAAAGCTGCATTATTAAAACTGAAGAGAAGAAATGAAGGAGAGAAATAGCAAAATCAAAAAGAATAAAGAAAAATGAACGATGAAATATTGATTTCATTTCTTGGAATTTTGAAGATAACACGGTTCGCGTTCGGGAAATTAAAGACAAGAAACTAAAAGAAACATCCGAGTTACACCCTAAAATAACTCGGGATGCAGAAAGAGTGGCAAGGCTAGTCTACTGGGACTCCCGCCTAATCGGGAATGGCGTAGCCTTCCAGTTTTGAAGTTTACCGTCTGGTCCCATGTATAGCACCTCAGCAGTGCTAGTGCCCTCTCCCGACTGAACCATGTCTAATCATTTCTTTAGCCACCATAATTGAAGCATTCGACAGGAAAGGTTGGGGGCAAGTATTTCCTTCTTCGTACTGACCTGCCACCACAATTTCAAAATCTTGGTACACAATGTGTTCACTTCCTTCCTTCGCTTCCAAACAGGGAATAGATGCGTCCCGATAGATTGACTGTTCTTCTTCTCCATGGACCACAATTTCCTGATCTTTGTACTCAAATTCACCATTTGGTGGAGGGTGGAAGGTACGCCTCCTGCAGCATGGATCAGAGGCCTTCCCAGAAAAAAATTATAAGATGTATCCATGTCCAACACCTGGAAAGTCACCTCGAAATCCACTGGACCTATAGTTAATATATCAGATCTATTTCTCCGATGGTATCCCTTTTAACGCCATCAAAGGCTCTCATACAAACGTTATTGGGACAAATCCTTCCGGTCCCGATTTCCATTCATTGCAGTGTGGAGAGTGGGCAGATGTCAACACCCGAGCCTCCATCCACCATGACTCGCTTGACATAGTAACCTTCACACTTGACAGTCAGATGTAAGGCTTTGTTGTGAGCCGCTCCCTCTAGAGGCAAGTCATTTTTACTAAAGGAGAGTTGATTGACGGTGAAGAATCTTTCTGCCATTCTTTCAAGCTGTTTGACTGAAGTTTCAATCGGCACATACGCCTCATTCAGAGTTTTCATTAAGATATTTTGATGTTCGGAGCATCGCATCAGAGTGGTACATGGACCAAGATATATCCCGCTAGCATATCTGGGATGATCTTGCTAGAGATTTTATTAGGCAATTTTAGTATAACATTGATATTGCTCCAGATAGGAACTTATTGACAAACTTGAAGAAGAAGTCCTCGAAAAGCTTCCGAGAATACGTAGTTAAATGGCGTGAGCAGGCCTCCAGGGTAAAACCTCCGATGGATGAGATTCAAATGGTCACAGTTTTCCTCCAAGCCCAAGAAGCCGACTACTTCAAAAATATGATGTCCGCAATGGGTAAACCGTTCGCTGAATCCATCAAGATTGGCGAAATGGGTGAAAATGTGTTGAAAACGGATCGAATTTTGAGCCAATCCGCTATCAGAGCTACCTCCCAAGCCATCTAGGGAGGGTCTGGAGGAGTGGCGAAATGAAAGAAAAAGAAAGAAACATCAATGGCAGCGTCGGGTGCAAGAAAACACCGTACTCCCTAATCCATTTTCTCAGAAAGAAACCCGCATCACTTTTACCCTCACCAAGACCTAGCCTATGCTCCTCAGCTATACACGGTCATGAATGCTAAACCTTATGTCCGGCCACAACAACAAGCCAACCGGAACCAAGCTCTATTCCCTAGAAACCAGCCTCCTTACCAAACCCACTACAACTACCGGCCTCCACAAAATAATTTCCAGCCTCGTGAGCCACCCAAGAGGCCAAATTTCACTCCCAGCGGTGAATACTACTCCAATCTATTCCCAAAGCTTGTTCAAATGTGTGACGACTCGACCCATTGCCTCATGAGTTACCACTCTATTTCTCCTATTTTTCTACTTTTTTATGCTTCATTATCCGTGTCTTGTGTGATCGAGTTGGTTTGGAGAGGTTTTGGTAGGAAATGAGACACTTAGTCTCTTTAAGGGAAGCTTAGTTTGGAAAAGTGAATCAGATGTTGACTTATGCGTTAGAAGGATTGGATGTGATTTTTGAGGATTCGGTTAGCTTCGGGGGATGATTTGTGACTTAGGAGTGTGATCGGAAGTGGTTTTGGAGGCCCGGTGTAGAATTAGGCTTGAATTGGTGAAGTTAGTATTTTGGCGAATTCCGGTTGGTAGGTGAGATTTTGATCCAAGGTTCGAAATAGAATTCTGAGAGTTGATGTAGCTTCGTTATGTGATTTGGGATGTGTGTGTAAAATTTCAGGTCATTTGGAGGTGATTTGGTTGGTTTTTGATCAAATGCATGTTTCGGAAGTTTTAGAAGAACTTGGGCTTGAATTCGATTTAATTTGATGGTTTTTGTTTTGTTTGAGGGGGTTTGATGATTGGAACAAGTTTGAATGATGCTTTAGGATGCGTTGGAATTTTTGATTGAGGTCACAGGGGCCTCGGGATGATTTCGGATGGCTAACGGGAAGAATTTTAGACTTGTGCAAATTCAGATTTTTGCAGTTGCTGGTATTTTTGCACCTGCAGTTGATGTAACAGATGCGGGTTTAGGGGAGTAAGTCTGTCACACCTCCTTTTTTACACACCTACCACGAAGGATAATGTATAATGGTGTTTTTCCAATTTAAGAGATAATATTCAAAATGGGAGTATTTATTTGATTTTTAGAGTCGCCACTTTGGAAAGGATTGGTTTTTGGGTGTCCCAAGTCACCGGTTTAACTTGAATCCCAAATCGAGAAAAATTGTCGACTTCCCATTTGGAGTCTGCGAGCCAGAAATTCTGAATAAGGAATTTTGTTGACCTGAGGGAAGGTGTTAGGCACCCCCGAATCCCGTGGTTCTAGCACGGTCGCTTAAATTATTATAACTGGCTAAAATTTGATTTTTATACATGTTTAATCCTATAGTGCAATTTTAAAATATTTACCGCTTTTAGTTATATTTTTAAAGAAAGTGAACGTCGTTTAAAAACGTATTTTTGGATCACGTTACATGAGATGCACCTGGATCCTCGACACATTCTTATTCAACGTTATTGGATGTGGATTTGGGCCGCATGAAATGCACACCTGTATTTAGGAAGGTAAAATTATTAAAAAATACGCCTAAAGCGACTAACATATTATTAATTTTACGGAGGGCCGTGAAATTCGCTAAACGGCACGACCCAAGTTGGTTTCTTCACATCTTACCAACATTTTATCCAAACTTGCAAGACAATCATCAAAAGAATCCCGAACAACTAAGGAGTCTTCCATGAAAACTTCAAGGTATCCTCTACCATGTCCATGAAAATAGCCACCATACACAGTTGAAAAGTCGTAGGTGCATTGCACAAACCAAATGACATCCTCTTGAAAGAAAAATTACCGTAGTAACATATAAAGGTTATTTTATCTTGATCTTCCGGAGCAATGAGAATTTGGTTGTAGCCCGAGTACCCATCAAGAAAGCAATAGAAAGCACGTCCGGCCAATCTATCGAGCATTTGGTCTAATAAAAGAAGTGGAAAGTGATCTTTCATTGTTACTTTGTTGAGCTTGCGATAATCAATAAAAACCCTCCAACCTTTTAACGTTCTTGTAGGAATCAATTCATTCTTTTTATTGGTGATTATCGTTATACCCCTTTTTTGGGGCACATTGAACTAGAGAGGTCTATGAACTATCAGAGATGGGGTAGACAACCCCGACATCCAACCGTTTGATAATCTCCTTGACAATCTCTTTCATAGCCTCATTGACTCTTCTTTGATGTTCAATGTATGATTTAGCACCATCCTATATCTTGATCTTATGCATGCAAAAGGTGGGTCTTATACCCCGAATATCCGCCAAAGTCCGCCTAGTAACCTTTTTCCACTTTTGTAAAATTGCCAATGTGGAATCAACATGCACGTTAGTCAAACAAGAGGAAGGAATAATCAGTAAAGTAGAACAAGGGCCAAGAAATTCATACCAAAGGTGTCGAGGCAATGGCTTCAACTCTAAAGTAGGTGGCTCTTCAATATAAGGCTTTTTAGGAGGAGTCTTCCTATTTTCAAGATTCAAAGATAATTTCTAGAGTGCATAGTTGTACGACGCCATTCCTTGCAAAGAGTTATTTCAGGAGTGCATAGTTGTACGACGCCATTCCTTGCAAAGAGTTCACGCATTCCATGAATCCATCCATCTCGTAATCATCAAAATTGAGCAGAATGTCCTCAAACATATCACCAACATTGATATTATCACTTGTATCATCAGTAATAATATCGTTCACCAAGTCCATAAAAGAACATACTTCGATGTTATTTGGTTGTCGCATGGACTTACACACATGGAATACCACTTTTTCATCACCAAACCGAAAAGTGAGTTCTTCAGCTTCTACATAACAAAGAGCCTTACCTGTACCAATGAAAAGTCTTCTAAGAATTCTTGGCACTTCATAATCAACTTCACAATCTAGAATGAAAAAGTCCACCAGAAGAATGAATTTATCAGCTCAGACCAAAACATCTTCAATCACACCCAACGACCTTTTCATGGTACAATCAACCATTTGCAATCTCATAGAAGTGGGTCTTGGTTTCCCGATCTCCAAAGTCTTGAAAACTGAATAGGGCATCAAATTTATATTTGCCCCAAGATCACAATGAGCTTTAGCAAACTTGGCACTTCTAATTATACAAGATATCGTGAAAGCACCAGGATCCTCCAACTTAGGAGCCATTGAATTAACAATCATAATCACTTGATGAGTGACTTTGATAGTCTCAAAATTCATCGACCACTTCTTCGTCACGAGATCTTTCTTAAACTTTGCATAACCGGACATTTTTTCCAAAGCTTCTACAATGGAAAATTGATTGAGAGACTCTTCATCATTTGAATAAACTTCTTGAATTGATTCTCACTATTTGCTTGGAAAGTCTTTGAGGGTATAGAGGTTAAGGCTTAGGCAATCGTGGCTTTTTTTTGCACTATCGGTTTTGATATGTCAATGATGTGTTCCCTAGATGGGTTCACCTCCTCTCGAGTCTCTTCCACACTATCACCAATATCAATCCGAACTACCTCATTTGCATGAACCATATTGTTTGGGATCTCTTCTTCTTGCATCACTTGGTCATCATCAACAAGTCACCTTTCACCTAAGGTGGGTGCATTCCCACCTTGTCCATTTCTTGTGATAACCACCATAGTATGCCCTGTGTTATTACCACCATTTGGGTTCAACACCGTGTCACTTGGTGGTACACCCTTAGGACGAGAATTTAGAGCTTGAGAGATTTGCCTCATTTGAACTTCTAGATTTCGGATTGATGTGTTGTGTGAGGCAAGTTGGGCATCCAAATCGGTATTCTTTTCCATCATTTGCTCGAACATATTTTCAATACGTCCCATTTCATTGTTTGAAGAACTTGAACCATGGGAAGACTAAGGAGGTGGGTTGCTCGGTTGTTAATATATTGGGGACCATTAAAAACCCGACCCCCTGTTACCTTGATTATTTCTCCAACCACCTTGGTTGTTTCCTCCCCAACTTCCTTGGTTGTTTCCATTCTAATTTCCTTGATTGTTGTTGTTATGCCAATTCCCTTGGTTATTGAACTCTAATTTCCATGATACTTTTATGGTCGCCATTGTTGTTGGTTTAGGCCTTGGAAGTTGTTTCTTTGCCCTTGAAAATTGTTCACATATTGTGCTTCTTCCTCTTGATTATTATAAGAATCATCTGTAACGACCCGACCGTCCATTTTTAGAATTCACGCTCCGATCCTCTATTAACTGCTTCCCTTAAGTTCATTTCTACTATTTTGGTTTGCCAGGACGTTCAGTGTTGAGTCTCGAAGAGTTTTGGGGCACGCAGTCCCTAAATGAGTGGTCCGTAGTTAGAACAGTGTGAAGACAACCTCGGAATGGAAATCCGATGGTTCCATTAGCTCCGTTATGTAATTTCGGGGTTGGGAGCGTGTTCAGAATGTGTATTGGAGGTCCGTAGCTAATTTAGGCTTGAAATGCCGAAGTATGTATTTTTGAATTTTCCGGTCCGATAGTGAGTTTTTGATCTGAGGGTCGGAATGGAATTCCGGAAGTTGCAGTAGCTCCTTCATATCATTTGGTATGTTTGTGCAAAATTTTAGGTCATTCGGACGTGGTTTGGTTGGGTTTTTGGTCAAAAGCGTATTTTGAGGATTTGGAAGTTCATAAGCTTGATTTTTGGTTTGATCCATCGTTTCGATGTTGTTTTATGTGATTTGAAACTTAGAGCGAGTCCGTGTTAGGTTATATTACTTGTGTGTGTGATTAGACGGGGTCTCGGGAGCCTCGGGTGTGTTTCGGATAGGCTACGGGTTATTTTCCTTCATTTTTGAACTGTTGTTCCTGCTTCTGGTACTCCTTTTTCGCGTTCGCGAAGGCTTATCTTGGACACCTGGAAAATCCTTCTTCGCGTTCACGTTTTGAGACCCGTGTTCGTGAAGCTCTGCCTCTCCCTTCACCTCGTTCGCGTCTACCTCCTGCGTTCGTGTAGTTGTGCTGTCTCACCCATTCGCGTTCGCGTACAGATTCACGCATTCACGAAGGGCAGTCTTTGGGCCTTCAAATTTTCCTTCTTCGCGTTCGCGTTCGCGTTGAGTAACTGAATACCTTCACTTTTCCTTCTTCGCGAACGCGATGCTTCTTCCGCGTTCGCGATGACCAATTTTCTGGGGAGATAGATTAAATTCCAATTTCGAGTGTTTCACCATTTTTACACATTTTGACTTCTAGAGCTCAATTCTTGGCGATTTTTGAAGGGATTTTCACCTGGGCGACTTGTGTAAGTGCTTCTCACTCGATTTAGACCAATTTCCATGAATCTCCTCTTAATTCCATCCTTTAATTTTCGGATTTTTGAATGAAAAATGGGTAGAACTTCTTAGACCGAATTATTGAGTTTTGAGAGGGTGTTTGACCACCTATTTGGGAGAATATTATATGGTTAGACTCGTGAAGTACGAGGGTTATGAAAATGTAAAAAATTATCCAATTCCGAGATGTTGGCATGAGGGGTGTTTTGGTCATTTTGCCTAATTTCGCGCTTTAGATTTGAATTAAATAGTAGAATCCGTTGCTTGAGATGTTATTTACAATGTGTGATTTAATTGTATAGATTTGGTCCATTTGGAGTCGAGTACTCGTGGCAAGAACGTGGTTGCTAGTTGATTTTAGCCGGTTCGAAGTAAGTATCTTGCCTAACCTTGTGTGGGGGACTTCTCCTTAGGATTTGAGTCTTTTTTGCTTATTGTATTCCTTGTACGCGAGGTGATGAGTGCGTGCTCGGATTTATTTGTAGAAAATTTCCCTTTTTAGGCTCTTAGATCATTATAATCACCGAATATAAAGTTGTTCTTGATACGATTGAGTTCCATATTGTTAGTTTTACCTCTACATGATTTACTTGGAATTTATTGCCCTTTTGGTTATAGTTGTTGCCTAATTGATTTTACTTGTTTAACTGTGGACATTTACCCCTCTATAGTCATACTATCATTCTTAACTTTTTGTCTTTATTTGGAAAGCATTATTTCTGTCTCTCATGTAAATAATTGGCCTTAATTGGAAAGAAGTTAGATATTCACATTTAGTTGATATTTCCTTAATTGTAATTATTTGTTTCATGTTAAATTCCTTGTTGTTGAACTGGGTATTATGAAATCATTGTTTCGTATTATTTCTCCCTTGTTGAGCTGTTTTTATTGCGCTTAGTATTTCCCTATTACGATTATTCCTTGTGAGTTAGTTGTACCGTCTTTTGGTGAATGGAATTTCTGGAGTTGATTCTTTTGCTTTTTCCTGTATATATTGTCATTGTTGTGTTGTACTTGATATTGTGATGCACGAGGTTTCTGCCGTGCGATTGTTGTTGAAGGGTTGCACGAGGTCTTTGTCGTGCCATTGTTGTTATTGATGTTTTGCACATGCGGCGTAATAAGGCGGGATATGTTATATGCTTATATGTGGGTTGCGCATGTGGAGGAATAAGGCGGGACATTGTTATGCACGTGTGGCAAAATAAGGCGGTGCCTATTATATTATTTATTGCACGCGTGGCGAAATAAGGGGGGCTATGTCAGGGGTTGATTGTATAGAGTTGTGACGGCCTGTGGAGGCATGCCTATTTGTTTTATATTATGATTTTGGGTTGTTTACCTGTATGAGCGTTACCGCTTGGGAGTTGTGAGGAAACATCATACGTGCGGTCCGTTCTCCTTTTCATGTTTGCTAGCTGGTAGAATTTTGTTAGAAACACTTGCACAAGCATACACGTAGCTGAACTCTCCTATTAGAGGTGAATTCCTCCTGATTTTGCTAAGGGTGGAGGTACGCCCTCGTTTATCCATTATATTTGTGAGAGTGGCCCTAGTTGGCCAGCTAGTTGTCAGCATGGCCATGAGATTGATGGGTCACGGGATGCCAATTGTTAGATTTCAGATGCTGGGTCTTGTACGAGTGGTGGTAACCGAGACTTGGTAAAATTGTGGAAAGAGTCGAAGAAGACCTTTTGTGAATATCATTGTAGGATATGAGTTCTTGACTTGTTTTTCCCCTTGCTGTGTTGTGACCTTAGGATTTGGATTGTGATTCTGCCGTTTTTTTGTATCATCGTTTATTATATTCTTGTTGTTAATTGTTGTATTTATCCCTTATTGTGAATTGTAGCATTCTTGGTCGTTCATGCAGTCTTTACATATTTATATGTCGTTACCATTATTCCTATGATTATACTATTTATTGACCGGTAGGTGTCTCGACTGTTCCTCATCTCTACTCTACCGAGGTTAGTCTTGATACTTACTGGGCACCGCCGTGGTGTGCTCATGCTACTCTTCTGCACATTTTTGTTGTGCAGATACAGGTACTCCCGCTCAGTTCTGTCAGCCTTGGAGGGAGGCGTATCGGTAGAGACTTTGAGGTATATTTGCTATGTCCGCAGATCGAGGAGTACCTTTCCAGCTTTCTGCATTAAGTATAGCTCTTCCAGTATTTCTCCTTTGTATAGATATTCTTGAGTCAGAGCCTCTTATGTATCCCTTAGCTTGTGATTTGTGAGTTTTCGGGTCTGTTTGGGAGTTTGTTAGCTTCGAGAATTATTGTGGTATGTGCCGAGCGGAACCTTAAACACCATTTATTTTTCGAGTTCAGTTTTATTTATATTCTTCCGCAAATTTTGATTTATCTTCCGCATTGTTAGGATTACCTAGTCATAGGGACTAGCTGTCATCACGACATGTTCATGGAGGGTGAACTGGGGTTGTGACATCATCTTGATCAAAACCGCCATCATCTTTCACATAGTTCTCCACTCGGGTTTGCATTTATGGACCTTGGTCCTCTTCTTGTTCACCAAAACATTCACTCCCACCATAGCATGAACTTTTTAGGGGCTTGCACTTGATTTAGTTGGGCCTTTGCTAGTTTGTCACGACCCAAACCCGGTCGTGATGGCGCCCAACCCTAAAGCTAGGCAAGCCTGACCACAGTCGTTCCCAAATCAATCGTAAACATCAAAACCGACAATTTAGAGAGAATATAATAGTTTTAGAATAATAATCTAATATTTATCGAAGAATAATACTGAGAAATACGAAGTCTGATAAAAACACTCCCAAAAAATCTGGGGTCACGAGTCTAGAGCCTCTAAAACAATTGGAATAACAATATCTGAACGAAAATACTCAAGTCTGGAAATGTATATATATAAATAAAACTGAAATAGAAAGAGTAGTCAGGTCCTGCGAACGTCAAGCAGCTACCTCAACAACTCTGATAAGCTCTGGAAAACAAAGACTGCTCAGCTAAGCCTCCGGTGCACCTGAATCTGCACTCAAGGTGCATGGAGTAGGGGTGAGTACTACCAACTCAGTGAGTAATAAGCATATAGAATGTCTGAAGATAAGAAATCCACGAAATGCCACAAAGCAAATCTAAAACTAACAGTTTGACACCTTACTACGAACCAACTCCAAAACAACTTCAAATATAACAGTCAAGTAAAATGTAAGGATGCAATGCAAT
>MU688897.1:8393-35489 GCA_026770625.1 Nicotiana glauca | reverse complement strand
CCACAACCAAAAAAGAGACCAGAAGTTATAACAAGAAGCAATAGAGAGCTCGTGGATCAGATGGCTCAAATTTCTGTACAAGTTTCAGGCTTCAAGCAACCAAGTTCAAGTTCAAGCTCAAGAACGAAGAACAAATTAAGATCAAGTTCAAGCAATCAAGCTTCGTCGTTCGTGGAAACAAACATAGATTAAAGATCAAGCTCAAAGACTTTTTGAATTTATTTACTTTTGAAAATAAGAATCAAAGGATTCATAGAAATTGTAATACTCAAATATTTGAAATCAAATACTACGATTGTTGCGATATTTTTCGGTCTTCATTTTATTTTCTCGATGCAATTTATTATCTACAAATTTTGGCACGCCTAGTGGGAGAATCTCTACCTCTCATCTCAACTTTTCAATCATCAAAGTCTAAGAACATTGAAATGACTTCAATGAAAATCAACTCCGGTTCAACTTCCACCAAGGCTGCTAACTCTAGGTTATATGCTGATGTGGAAATCATCCTCGATGTTACATTTGGAAGCTTCATACCAGTTACGAGGAGCAAAGCAAGCTCTTTAGGACAAAAAGCACCCCAAATGTCGCCCGCATCAACCCCTGTTTACGGATTTTCATCCTCAAAAGGAGCAAGAACTTCCACAAATGCATCTGAAAGAGGAAGCGATGTTACTGAAATGATCAATAAAACTCTTGCTCTGCTTGACCTCTCCGTATCTAAGCACTCTACTGTGAAGAAAGATGATGATGTTTCAAGTGATGGATCCTCTTCACTTACACCACATAGCGTGAGCCAATCAAGGATCAATCTATGTCAAAATCCAAGCTACTCTCTATCGTCTACGACAATCATGCAAGCCATGGTGACAATCACTTCATCGGTGGAGGAGCAGTTGGAAAATTTGACAGAAGCAATCGCTGGCTTGAACAAATACATGCAAAATCAAGAGGTTAGAATTGACAAGCTAACAGACAGTGTGGGAATCTTGATGGAAGAAGAATCCACCCATGCACCCGGCAAGCTCCCAGAAGTTCTAGAGAGTGACTCTCCCCCAAGACAAGTAGCATCCACCAAGGCTATCCCTGTCTCATTTGAAGGGATGATTCCAATCGATCAACTGAAGGAGTTCATTGAAGGAACCATTAAGAAAAAATATGAAGTTGCTACCAAATCCTCCCTTACATATGCAAAGCCGTACACTGCAAGGGTCAATATGTTGAAGATGCCTGCTGGATATCAACCTCAAAAGTTTCAACAATTTGATGGTAAAGGTAACTCAAAGCAACATATGGCGCACTTCGTGGAGATGTGCAACAATGTTGGGACTTATGGAGATTACCTCATCAAGCAGTTTATCCGAATGGAAATGCTTTTGACTAGTACACAGACCTCGAGGCTGGATCTATCGATAGATGTGATCAACTAGAGCAAGAGTTCATCAAATGCTTTTATAGTACGGGACGTATTGTGAGTGTGATAGAACTTAAAAATACTCATCAACGAAAGGGGGAACCAATTATCGACTTTATCAATTGTTGGAGGAATGGAAGCCTCAACTGCAAAAACAGGCTTAGTGAAGCTTCAGGCATAGAGATATGCATCCAAGGCATGCATTGGGGATTGTGCTACATCTTGCAAACTATCAAGCCTGGCATATTTGAAGGACTTGCAACTCGTGCCCATGACATGGAATTGAGCATGGCCTTCGCTGGAAATGAAACGATGCCCATCTATGAACCTCGCAAAGGGAATGACAAGCAAGAATTTAGGAAGCGGGGCAAGTTCGTACCCAAGTCTATAAGCAAAGAAGCTATGAATGTTAACACATCACCTGTGAAGTTCACAACGAAGGTGAGCAAGAAGTAGAGTATGAAATCCACTTCTTTTCAAGATAAGCCAAATGGAAAGTTGACTTTAAAAGAAATGTAAGAGAAAGAATACCCATTTTTGGATTCTGATATGCCAGCTATTTCTGAAGACTCATCGAGTTAAATCTCATTGAGCTTCCAGAGATGAAGCGACCAAATGAAGCTGGGAAAACAAATGCCCCAAATTACTGCAAATACCATCGACTTGTGAGCCACCCTCTGGAGAAGTGCTTTGTCTTCAAGGACAAAGTAATGGACTTGGTTCGCGAAAAGAATGTCGTGCGTGAAGATGAGAAAGCAAGCGCAAACCAAGTCTCTATCACCTTTGGCTCATTTAGTCCGGATGAATTATGTAGTATTAAAGAAAATAAAGATGAAGAATTACTGGAGAATGACAAAGCTAAAGTTAATCAACCTGAGGATGATGGAGGATGGACATTGGTGACTCGACGTAGGCTCCACAAAAGGAGCCCACGAAAAGGATTAATGGAATAACCAACAAGGACAATGATGGTGAAAATACCGAGGAGATGGAATCCAGTTAAGCATGTAAAGAAAGCAAAAGCGGAGGTGCTACACCCTCAAATCCATGACATCCAGTGACCTTGGAGGATTTTGTTGCCGTGTTGGTTCTGCATGAAGATTTCCCGTGATAGTATTGAAGCCTCTTGTTGCAACGCTGACAAAGGGGGAGAAAAGAGTGACCGTTGGCACCATCTTCGAAAAATCTCATTGAGGCCACTCCTTAAGAAGTTAATGCTTGTGAGGAAAAGGTCATGTTCACAAATGACAATCTTCTGTTAGGTGACACTCTTTATAACCGCCCATTGTACTTGGTTGGATATATGCGTGATTAAAGGGTAAATAAAATTTTGGTTGATGGAGGATCCTCATTGAACATTTTACCAATTCACATTGTGAAATAACTTCGTATTCCCATGAGCGAACTCTGAGAAAGTCATGTGATGGTCGAAGGATTCAACCAAGGGTGGAAAAGAGCCATAGGCGCGATCAGGCTGGAAATCACCATTGACGATATGCAATCAAGTGCATGGGCTACATGTGATTGATGCAAAGACTTCATACAACGTATTGCTTGGAAGGGCTAGGATACATGAGAATAAAGTAGTCCCATCTACCTACCATCAATGTCTAAAATACTATAAGAGTAAAGTCGACAAAAAGATAGTTGCTGATGATGGGCCATTCACTGAGGCTGAGTCACACTTCGCCAATGCAAAGTTCTGCTTGAAGAACCACATTGTGAAGGAGCTAAAAGCTGATGATAGCATCAAAAGCAAGAATGACGAGCCCACAACTAGAGGTGACTGCTGGTGAAGCCAAAGGTGTCACTAAAGAGGTACACGCCAACGTGAATAAATATCATAAAGGAGGTATTGCATATTATGGTAAGAAAGTAAGTCTTGTGCTCCAATATGTCCCTAAAAGGAAGAAAGATGAGGAAGAATCATCTAATCTCCAAACCAAGACGCTAAAGGAGTTAACTTTTTCAGTAAAATGAATTGAGGTCGTAAAGTTGTGCTCAAAGCCGTTTGCAGGGTTTGTAGCCAAAAATCATTTGCAGTAAATGGCACTCCCTACAAAGCGAATAGATGAAGGTTTTGATCCTAACGCTTACAAGCTATTTGTAAAAGCTGGATACAATCCCAATGAGCCGTCAAAGTTAGGGAAGCTCCCATCAGAAGTTGCAATGAGGAAACCACGTGAAGGCCTAGGATACAAGCAACCGTCACCAGGGTGCATCTCAATATGAAGTGCGAGTAGCAATTATATCATTGTAGAAGACGAACCTATTGCTTCTAACGGGCCTTCTATCTTTGATCGAATTGGAAAATAAACTATGAGAATTTTCGTATTTTAGAGATTGGGTCCATTAAAGAAGGGGAATAAGTTCCATAGAAATTATCGAAATACAAGAACAACCACTTCACCCAAATTCAAAAGATCTCTAAAGATTTCCAAAGTTTGGTTCCTTCTAGAATGAAGCGACAAACAAAAGTCATGGTTTCGTGTGATGAAGTACTAAAGCCATACATTGTGATCTACACTAAAGAACGTGATGAAGAAGAAAAAAGTGTGGGTTCTTCGTATAATGTCATTACACAAGGCGAGCATGGTGTTTTATCTCTAATGGAGGATGACGAGAAATTGAGAGATGTTTTACTATGTTATCACATATCCTTCAACAATGGGGACCCTGAAGAAGATAAAGATGCTCCTCTAGAACTTAAAGAAGGGGTAAAGGCAACGATTTATGCCCTAAAAGAAGTTAACATTGGCACTGATGAAGAACCAAGACACACCTACCTAAGTACTTTACTAGAAGTTAATGAAAAAAAGCACTTATATTGAGTTACTCTAGGAGTTTAGGGTTGTCTTCACTTGGAGTTACAAAGAAATGTCTGGCTTGGACCCTAAAGTAACAGTCCATCACCTTGCCATCAAGAATGGTGTTCATCCTGTTAAACAAGCCCAAATGCTCTTTAGGCCGGACTTGGTTCCCTTGATTGAAACCGAAGTTAACAAACTCATCGAAGATGGCTTTGATCGTGAAGTTAAATACCCAACATGAGTTTCAAGTATTGTCTCTGTAAGGAAGAAAAATGGCCAGATTCGAGTGTGCATTGATTTCAGGGATCTCAACAATGCTTGTCTAAAAGATGAATTCCCGCTTCCTATTCTAGAGCTGATGATTATTGATACCCATTTTTTCCTCAAACTATTTTTTAAATTTGCATATATGCCTTCGAAATCACTTTTTATAATAATTGGTATTTTTTCATAATGTTCCATATTATTATCAGTTTATTTTATAATTTATTCAGTATTTTTATCCAATAATCATTCATAAATTACATTACTAGTAATTTCAAAGTATTTCTTAGTTAGTATATCGTTTTTAATCCTATTAGGATTTAATTATTTCACAATTTAGCTAATTTGGCACTGTTTGGCTATAATTAAATAATTTTGCAATTATAGCCTAATTGTACACTTTATGCTACTTTAATTCAATAATCAATCACTTTATATTTTAAATATTAGTTAATTACCTTAATTTCACCTATTTAGCTTCAATTTCATTGTATCATAATCATTAGTTATTTTTATTAATTATTTATCTAATTTTAGTTGGGTGTTTAACAAATAGCCAATTCCATTTTCAATTATAACCTAAATCAAACCAACCTCAAACCCAATTAAATAACCCACCAGACCCAAGCCCAAAACCCAAAACATACCCGGCCCAGACCTGAGTTAATCTTGGCCGTTGATTAATTTTAATCAACGGTCCGGATTCAAATACCATAGTTAACCTAAGACTACCCCCCCAAACCCTCATTCTTTTATTCACTCAACCGACACTGATCTCCCTCTCTCTATCTCTGGTTCTCTCTAGAACTTTCTCTTCTCTCATCCTCTCCGATGGACCCTGTCCACCTTCTCCCGCCATTTTCCTCGCTAGAAACCATGGCCTTTCATCATCTCCAGGCCTATGCTTCACCCCACTCTGGTTTGACACTACCCCGAGGTCCTCAGGTGAACCTGGAGTGGTTCAACTCCTATCCATAGTCTTTCATGCCATTTTCCTACATGGCTGTTGGAGTAAGATATGTGACTTTTTCAGCTAAAACTGTTAACGGTCTAAGGTTTTCTCACCTTCTATCGGTTCTCTAAAACCCTAACTCTTAAGATTCTCTGAGTTCTTTTAGATCTGTGTATATTATGAGCTTTTGTTGTTTTCCTCGAAGGTTTTTCCCATTTTTCTAAAGTAACCGTTCGTCTTCAAGACTAGGGTTTCTTAACTTTTTTTAAAACGGCTTCTCATATGATTTTACTATATTTAAAAGGTTTTTTTAAGTTTTTCTTTTATCTGATTCATTACGTTGAAAACCCCTAATTTTTTGGCTTTAGTTTGTGATTCTGAGTTCGTCTTTACTATTTGTTTAGTTGATTTGTCTGTAAGTGTGATTCTCATGGATATTCTGTGATTAGTTAGAGTATTTTTATGATTTTCGTCCTAGTGATATCTTATTAAGGTTTCCGATTTTGGTTCTTCCTATTTGTACTCTATTTATTGATTTATTCATGGAAGTCTATACTATTTCACGTAATATTAGTACTAATTTTTTGATTCTTGAAATCCTTGATTTACAGTGTTGATGCTCTTATATATATTTCCGGCTATTTTTTCCTATCCCTTAAAATTGTTTCTTACCTTGTTATGTGGTTGACAATATTATTAATTGATTTCTACGGTTATTTTCTTAATTAGACCCTTATGTATCTAGCCCTTGTTTACATATTCTGCACCTATGTTACCTGAATTCTGTCACAACCCAATTCCCAACCCGATCATGATGGCGCCTCTCGTGAAGACAAGGCCAGCCAACATAACAATAATACCTCTTTTAACAGTTACTTAGCATGAATAAGTTCGAATCATAGATAATATAATCATAAGTGCAGAATAAACGTGATAAAATAGGAAAACCATCCCGACTCAGCCCGAAATCGGGGTATCACAAGTCACGAGCTACTACAGAGTTTATTAAAATGCTACACAGTCTGGAACTTGGATCAAAGTCTAAAGATAATGTAAATACAGGAGATAAAGGAGAAAACATGGCTGTGGACGTTGACAGCTACCTCTTCACTCCGAGCCCGCCTGGTCTGGAAGGAAATCAGCGCTCAGGACCGAACTCCGCTATGCCTGTATCTGCACACATGGTGCAGGGAGTAATGTGAGTACTCCGACCCAGTGAGTAATAAAATTAAATAACGACTGAAAGCATAAAAATCCCACAAAGGCACAAATAACGCTATCTCAAGCAGTAAAAATTCAGTTAAGCAGTAAACCAGTAAAGTATCAAAAATTTCCTTTTAAAACAGTTAAAGACAGATAATCTCAACTAGTAAGCATCAATCGGAAACCTGTCTCTCGGGCACAATATTAAACTCTCAGTACAGTATCAGCCCCGCGGGCTCAGTATCAGCCACACAATATAACATTAGACCCTCGGGATCACTCTCAAATCACACGGGGTACCCGCACTCACTGTAGGGGTGCAGACTCCGGAGGGGATCCTACAGCCCAAACGCTATATCATCATAAGGACTGAAAGCCTGTACGTAGCAACATGAGGCCTGAAAGCCTTCTCACAATACACTCGAGGCCTGAAAGCCTCCTCACATATCGCTCGATGCCTGAAAGCCTCCTCACATATCATTCGAGGCCTGAAAGCCTTCTCACATCACTCACATATCCTCACACATGGTCCTCAGCCTCAATCAGTCCAAAAATAATCATAAGCCCCTTGGGCATCAGTGAAAACAATAATGCTCAGCTCAAACAATAGTTCAAATATCACTTAAAACTCAAGGTTGAGTAAAAATATAGCTGAGTTCATGAAACAGTGTAATTCAAATGGACTAAGTTCAAATAATATTTCAAATAGTGAGGAAAAACAGTGATGATAGCTTACAAGAGTTCAAACAGTCGGCAATAAGCCCCAAGTATGGCAATAAGCCCAAGTCATAACGAAAAACAACAAGTCATAGCCAAATACGTGGTAAGGTATCATTCAGACTGGACCGATTCACAATCCCCAATAGTAAATGACCCCGCACTTGTCATTGAACGCGTGTCTCATCTCAACATAGCACCAAGTTGTGCAAATCCGGGGTTTTAAACCCTCAGAACATCATTTAAAATTATTACTCACCTTTAGCCGGCCAAAAGTCTAGCTCCATATGCCTTTTACTCTCGAATAGACCTCCTCGTTCGTTGAATCTGATCAAAACCACAAGGAATACATCACAATAGGCTAAGGGAACATAACCCAATCAAAAAGACTCAGAAAGTATCAAAACTCATGAAATTGGCAAAACTCAAGCCTCGGGCCCGCTTGTCAAAAAATCATAAAATTCATATCATCGGCTTCCTTATATCACCACGAGTCTATACATATCAAATTTACCAAAAACCGAGCTCAAATGCCCCCTCAAACCTCAAATTTTCTTTCTCTTAAGTTCAAGCCCTAACCTCCATTTTTGATCTCTAATTCCTTGATTTTTCACCCTTAATTCATGCAATAACACATTAGATTTATGTTTTAGGCTTAGAATTCCTTACCTCAATGAAGTCTCTTTATTCCCTCTCCAAAATCGCACAAAACCTCCAAGTCCGAAGTGAAATTGTTAGGTTTATTCAAAAATTCGCGAAGGTAGAATTTTAATATCTCTGAACAGGCCTTTTTGCTTCTACCATAACCAGACCGCTTCTGCGCACCCGCTTGCGTGGAAATTGTTCCGCTTCTATGGAACTACACTACTATGCCATGGACCGCTTTTGCGGTCACTACATGCTTCTGCGGAAGCCGCTTATGCGGGAAATCATCCGCTTCTGCGGAAATCTCCAAAAATCCCAACTTTGCTTCTGTGAATCCCCATACGCTTCTGCGGAACCGCTTCTGCGGTCCATTTCAGCAGAAGGAAATACGAGATACCAGACCCTTCAGCAGTCCTTAAACTCAAAATTTCATCCCGTTAGCCATCCGAAATTACCCCGAGGCCCCCGTGACCTCAACCAAAAGTACTAACACATCTTAAAATATTATTCAAACTTGCTCCAATCATCAAAACACCTCAACTAACACCAAAATCATCAAAATGCATCGAATCCAAACCTAAGTTCTTCAAAAACTTCCGAAACACACATTCGATCAAAACCTAACCAAATCACCTCCGAATAACCAGAAAATTGTCACACACATCCAAAATCACCTAACGAAGCTATTGAAACTCTCGAAATTCTATTCCGATCCTCGGATCAAAATCTCACCCATCAACCAGAATTCGCCAAAATACTAACTTCGCCAATTCAAGCCTAATTCTACATCGGACCTCCAAAATCAATTCCGATCACGCTCCTAAGTCACAAATATTCCGCCTGAGCTAACTGAATCATCGAAAATCATATCCGAGCCCTCTAACTCAATAGTCAACATCTGGTTGACTTTTCCAAAATAAGCATTCCTTAAAGAGATTAAATGTCTCATTTCAATCCAAAATCGATCCAAGTCAACTCATTCACCCACGACTCGTATAATAAGACGTAAGGAAATAGAAAAAGGGGAAATGGGGCAGTAACTCATGTGACGACGGGCTGGGTCGTCACATCCTCCCCTACTAAAACAAACACTCGTCCTCGAGCGGGTCAAGAAACATACTTGGAGCCATAAACAGGTGAGGATATCTGCCCTGCATCTCCCGCTCAGTCTCCCAAGTAGCCTCCTCCACGGGCTAACCTATCCACTGCACCTTTACTGAAGTTATATTCTTTGATCTCAACTTTCGAACCTGATGACCCAAAATAGGCACTAGCTCCACATCATGGGTCAAATCATTATCCAACTGAACAGTGCTGAAATCCAATACATGAGACGGGTCCCCAACATACTTTCGGAGCATAGATACATGAAATACCGGATGCACACTTGACAAGTTGGGTGGCAAAGCAAGCTCATAAGCCACCTCCCCAATCCTCCTAAGTACCTCAAAAGTCCCGATGAACCACGGACCCAGCTTCCCTTTCTTCCCAAACCACATAACACCCTTCATGGGCAAAACCTTCAGCAAGACCTTCTCACCTACCATATAGGACACATCTCGAACCTTCCGGTCCGCATAACTCTTCTGACGCGACTGTGCTGTACGAAGCCTCTCCTGAATCAGCTTCACCTTCTCTAAGGCATCCTGAACCATCTCTATCCCCAATAACCTAGCCTCTCCGGGCTCGAACCATCCAACTAGAGATCTACACCGCCTCCAATATAACACCTCATACGGAGCCATCTGAATGCTCGACTGATAACTGTTATTGTAATCAAACTCTACAAGCGGTGAAAAATCATCCCATGAACCCCCAAAATCAATAACACAGGCGTGCAACATGTCCTCCAATATCTGAATAGTATGCTCGGACTGCCCATCCGTCTGAGGATCGAATGATGTGCTCAACTCTACCTGCATACACAACTCTCGCTAAAATGTCCTCCAGAACTGAGAATTGAACTGAGTACCCCTATCTGAGATAATAGACACTGTAACCCCATGCAATCGGACAATCTCTTAGACAAAGATCCCTGCCAGCCACTCCGAAGAATAGGTAGTACATACCGGAATGAAATGCGCGGACTTGGTCAGCCGATCCACAATCACCCAAATCGAATCGAACTTCTTCAAAGTTCGAGGGAGACCACTCACAAAATCCATAGTAATTCTATCCCACTTCCACTCTGGAATAATTATCTGCTGAAATACACCACCCGGCCTCTGATGCTCGTATTTTACCTGCTGACAGTTGAGACACCGAGCCACAAACCCTACTATATCCTTCTTCATACTCCTCCACCAGTGGTGTTGCCTTAAATCCTGATACATCTTCGTGGCACCTGGATGGATAAAATATCGCGAGCTGTGGGCCTCATTTAATATCAAATCCTGAAGCCCATCCACATTGGGCACGTAAATCCGGCCATGCATCCTCAACACGCCATCACTATCAATAGTCATATCCCTGGGATCATCATGCTGAACCCTGTCCTTAAGGACAAGCAAATGTGGATCATCATACTGGCGCCCTTTGAAGTGGTCATAGAAGGAAGACCGATAAATAACACAAGCCAACACTCGACTAGGCTCTGAAATGTCTAATATCACCATCCGATTAGCCAAAGACTGAACATCAATTGCAAAGGGCCTCTCCCCAACTGGAATGTACGCCAAGCTCCCCATACTAACTGCCTTCCGGCTCAAAGCATCGGCCACTACATTGGCCTTCCCTGGGTGATACAGAATGGTGATATGATAGTCCTTAAGCAACTCTAGCCATCTCCACTTCCTCAAATTAAGGTCCTTCTGCTTGAACAGGTGCTGAAGACTGCGATGATTGGTGAATACCTCACAAGATACACCATACAAATAGTGCCTCCAAATATTCAAAGCATGAACTATAGCAGCTAGCTCCAAATCATATACATTTTAGTTCTTCTCATGGGGCTTCAATTGACGAGAAGCATATGAAATAACTCTACCCTTCTGTATCAACTCACATCTGATCCTAACTCTCGAAGCATCACAATATACAATGTAAGAGCCTGAAGCTGATGGAAACACCGACACTGGAGCCGTGGCCAAAGCTGTCTTGAGCTTCTGAAAGCTCTCCTCACACACATCCGACCATACAAATGGAGCACCCTTCTGAGTCAACTTGGTCAAGGGCGATGCAATAGAGGAAAATCCCTGAACAAACCGATGATAATAACCCGCCAACCCAAGGAAACTACAAATCTCTATGGCTGAGATTGGTCTAGGCCAACTTTGCACCACCTATATCTTCATTGGGTCGACCTGAATACCCTCGCTAGACACCACGTGTCCTAAGAAAGCCACTGACCCAAGCCATAACTCCCACTTGGAGAACTTTGCATAAAGCTTCTCCTCCTTTAATCTCTGTAATACCACTCGTAAATGTTGTGCGTGCTCCTCCTGGCTACACGATTACACCAATATATCATCAATAAATACAATCACGAACGAATCTAGATATGGCCAAAATACACTGTTCATCAGATGCATGAACATGGCTGGGGCATTGGTCAGCCCAAAGGACATAAAAGAAACTCATAGTGCCCATATCTAGTCATGAAAATAGTCTTCATGATATCTGAATCCTTGATCTTCAATTGGTGATAGCCTGAACGGAGATCAATCTTGGAGAATACCCTTGCCCTTGAAGCTGGTCAAATAAATCATCAATATGAGGCAGGGGATACTTGTTATTCACTGTTACTTTGTTCAATTGCCTGTTGTCAGTGCACATTCTCATTGTACCATCTTTCTTTTTCATAAATAGAACCGGTACACCCCACAGTGACACACTCGGCCGAATGAACTCCTTATCTAGGAGCTCCTGAAGTTGATCCTTCAAATCTTTCAACTCTGCTGGTGCCATACGATATGGAGGAATAAAAATGGGCTGAGTTCCCGGTACCAGGTCAATACCAAAATCAATGTCCCTGTCCAATGGCATGCCCGACAGGTCTGCAGGAAACACATGGGGAAACTCCCTCACTACTGGAACCGAATCAATGCTAGGAGTCTCAGCTCCAACATCCCTCACAAAAGCCAAATATGACAGACAACCTTTCCCAACCATACACTAGGCCTTTAGGACAGAAATCACCCTGCTAGGCACATAGTCAGTCATACCACGCCACTCAATCCTCGGAACACCTGATATAGCAAAAGTGACTGTCTTAGCATGACAGTCCAAAATAGCATGACACGGAGATAAATAGTCCATGCCCAGAATAACATCGAAATCTACCATGCTCAATAGCAATAGATCAACTCGGGTCTCCAGACCCCCAATAGTTATCAAACAGGACCAATATACTCGGTCTACAATAATAATATCACCCACCGGGGTAGATACATGCACAGGTAAGGCTAGACACCCTCGGTTCGTACCCAAATGATGAGCAAAATATGAAGATAGAAAAGAATAGGTGGAACCGGGATCAAATAAGACTGAGGCATCCCTATGGCAGACTGATATAATACCTGTAATGACGGCATCTGAAGCAATAACATCCGTCCTGCCCTGAAGAGCATAAAAGCGAGCCTGACTACCACCCGATCGTCCTCCCCCTCTAGGGCGACCCCTGGCTACCTGACCCTCACCCCTAGCTGGTGGACGACTGCTGAAGAAACTGGGCCAAAAGATAAGGGCTGACACCTCTGCTGAAATGAGCTAGCGGCTCGACGAGGACACTACCTCCATATATGCCCAAACTCTCCACACTCATAATAACGCTCGAGTGCTGGAAAATGGGATTGAAGGGAACTCCGCATGCCAGAGTGACTAGCTGACGCACTCGGTCCGGAAGAACCCTGAATAGATGGAACTCACGATGAACCCTGTGTTGGAAGAGTTCTAAGAGATGGCTGACTCTACTGATAACCCTAATGATCCCGACCTGAAGATGACCCACGATACTCAGAGCGGGCCGACTGAGGATGCCTGAAGGAACGACCTCTACCCTGCTGGAACTGTCCCCTAGACGGAGCACCATTGAAACTACCAAAACCTCGAGGCCTTTTGGCCTCCGTCTCCTCTCTATGCTGACGGAGAGCCATCTCAATATCACGAGCAATGTCAATGGCATCCTTAAAGGAAATACCCAGAACTCTCTCTCGAGTCATCAGAACACGAAGTTGATAGTTTAGTCCATCCACAAACCTCTTGATCTTCTACCTATTAGTCGGAACTATCTAGGAGGCATGACGAGCCAACTCGAAAAATCTCGCCTCATATTGGGTCATAGTCAAATCTCCCTGTCGAAGCCACTCGAACTGCCTACGTAGCTTCTCTCTCTGAGACTGAGGTACCCACTTCTCCAGAAAGAGAGTGGAGAACTCCTACCATGTCAAAGGCGCTGCACCTGCCGGCCTATATCGCTCATATGCCTCCCACCAAGTGAAGGCATCCCTACTCAACGGAAATACGGTGAATGTTACTCCACTTGACTCCAAAATCCCTACCGTCCGAAGCATACGCTGACACTTGTCGAGAAAACCCTGGGCATCCTCGCCCTGAGCACTACTAAAAACTAGAGGCTGGAGCCTATTGAACCTCTTAAGACGACACTGCTCATCGTCTGGCATAGCTGGAACCACAAAGTCCTAAACTGGTGCAGCCTGCTGAGCTGGAGCTGCTCCCGGTGTCTGTAATCCCTGCACAACCTACTCAGGTGTGCGAGCAGCGGGGGTCTGACTACCTTCCCTAGCCTGAGAAGTAGCTACTGCAGTAGAGGCTGAAATTGCCTGAGCCAGGCCCGTGCAAACTGATAATATTTGAGCCAAGGCCTCCTGAAGGCTCGGAATCACAATGGGCACCGCCGGTGCCTGAACAGGTGCTGCTAGAATGTCTACAGCTGGAGCCTAATCCTGAGCCAGGGCAACTGGTGGAGCAACAGGTGCTGCCCTCGCGGCTCTGCCTCTACCACGACCACGACCCCGTCCGCGGCCTCTGGTGCCCTCAGTAGGAGGTACTGGTGGTTTTCCGCCTCGTCCTGTAGTGTGATTCCTCGCCATCTGCGAGAGAATACAACATAAAAGTTTAGTTCTCGGATCAACAAAGTCGCACAACAAGAATTTCAAGAATATGAAGTTTTTCCTAAAGGTTCCGCAGCCTCTTTAGGATAAATACAGATGACTCCGTACCGATACGCGAGACTCTACTAAACCTACTCATGACTCGTGAGACCTAGTAACCTAGGCTCTGATACCAACTTGTCACGACCCAATACCCAATCCGGTCGTGATGGCGCCTCTCATGAAGACAAGGCCAGCCAACAGAACATCAATACCTGTTTTAAAAGTTACTTAGCAGGAATAAGTCTGAATCATAGATAATATAATCATAAGTGCAAAATAAACATGATAAAACAGGGAAACCATCCCGACTCAGCCCGAAATCGGGGTGTTACAAGTTACGAGCTACTACAGAGTTTAATAAAATGCTACACAGTCTGGAACTAGCAACAAAGTTTGAAGATAATGTAAATACATGAGATAAAGGAGAAAATTGGGCTGTGGACGTCGACAGCTACCTCGTCACTTAGGGTCCGCCTGGTCTGGAAGGAAATCAACGATCAGGAACGAACTCCGCTATGCCTGTATCTCCAGACATGGTGCAGAGAGTAATGTGAGTACTCCGACCCAGTGAGTAATAAAATTAAATAACGACTAAAAGCATAAAAATCCCATGAAGGCACAAATAACTCTATCTCAAGCAGTAAAACTTCAGTTAAGCAGTAAACCAGTAAAGTATCAAAAATTCTTTTTTAAATAGTTAGAGACAGATAATCTCATCTAGTAAGCAATAATTGGAAACCTGCCCCTCGGGCACAATATCAAACTCTCAATACAGTATCAGCCCCGCAGGCTCAGTTTCAGTCACACAATATAACATCAGCCCCTCGGGCTCACTCTCAAATCACATGGGTACCCACACTCACTGTGGGGGTGTGGACTCTAGAGGGGCTCCTACATCCCAAGCGATATATCATCATAAGGCCTGAAAGCCTATACATATCAACATGAGACCAGCCTTCTCACAATACACTCGAGACCTGAAAGCCTCCTCACAAATCGCTCGCGGCCTGAAAGCCTCCTAAGCCTCCTCACATCACTCACATATTCTCACACATGGCCCTCAGCCTCAATCAGTCCAAAAATAATCATAAGCCTCTTAGGCATCAGTGAAAACAATAATGCCTAGCTCAAACAATAGTTCAGATATCAGTTAAAACTAAAGGTTGAGTAAAAATATAGCTGAGTTCATAAAACAGTGTAATTCAAATGGACTGAGTTCAAATAATATTTCAAATAGTGAGTAAAACAGTGATGATACCTCACAAGAGTTCAAAGGGTCGGCAATAAGCCCCAAGTATGGCAATAAGCCCAAGTTATAGCGAAAAACAACAAGTCATAGCCAAATACGCGATAAGGTATCATCCGGACTGGACCGAGTCACAATCCCCAATAGTAAATGACCCATTGCTTGTCATTGAACGCGTGTCTCATCTCAACATAGCACCAAGTTGTGCAAATCCGGGGTTTCAAACCCTCAGGACATCATTTAAAATCATTACTCACCTCTAGCCGGCCAAAAGTGTAGCTCGATATGCCTTTTCCTCTCGAATCGACCTCCTCGTACATTGAATCTGATCAAAACCACAGGAATACGTCACAATAGGCTAAGGGAACATAACCCAATAAAAAAGACTCGGAAAATATCAAAACTCACGAAATTGGCAAAACTTGAGCCCTGGGCCCACTTCTCAAAAAATCAAAAAATTCACATCACTGGATTCCTTATCTCGCCACGAGTCTATACATATCAAATTTACCAAAATCCGAGCTCAAATGCCCCCTCAAACCTCAAATTTTCTTTCTCTTAAGTTCAAGCCCTAACCTCCATTTTTGACCTCTAATTCCTTGATTTTCACCCTTAATTCATGCAATATCATGTTAGATTTATGTTTTATGCTTATAATTCCTTACCTCAATGAAGTCTCTTGATTCCCTCTCCAAAATCGCACAAAAACCTCTAAGTCCGAAGTGAAAATGTTAGGTTTATTCAAAAATTTGCGAAGATAGAATTTTAATACCTCTGAACAGGCCTTTTTGCTTTTGCGATAACTAGACCGCTTCTGCGCACCCGCTTCTGCGGAAATTGTTCCGCATCTGCGTAACTACAGTACTATGCCATGGACCGCTTATGCGGTTACTACTCGCTTCTGCGGAAGCCGCTTATGGGGGAAATTGTCTGCTTCTATGAAAATCTCCAAAAAGCCCAACTTCCCTTCCGTGACTCCCCATACGTTTCTGCGGTCCATTTCCGCAGAAGTAAAAAAACCAGATACCAGACCCTTCAACAGTCCTTAAACTCCAAATTTCATCCTGTTAGCCATCTGAAATCACCCCGAGGCCCCCGGGACCTCAACCAAAAGTACCAAAAATCTTAAAACATTATTCAAACTTGATCCAATCATCAAAACACCTCAACTAACACCAAAATCATCAAAATGCATTGAATTCAAGACTAAGTTCTTCAAAAACTTCCGAAACACGCATTCGATCTAGAACCCAACCAAATCACCTCCGAATAACCTGAAATTTTGCATATACATCCAAAATCACCTAACGAAGCTACTGATACTCTTGGAATTCAATCCAACTCTCGGATTAAAATCGCACCCATCAACCATAATTTGCCAAAATACTAACTTCCCCAATTCAAGCCTAATTCTACACCGGACCTCCAAAATCAATTTCGATCACTCTTCTAATTCAAAAATCATCCCCCGGAGTTAACCGAATCACTGAAAATCACATTCGATCTCTCTAACTCAATAGTCAACATCTGGTTGAATTTTCCAAAACAAGCCTTCCTTAAAGAGACTGTCTCATTTCCATCCAAAATCGATCCAAATCAACTCATTCACCCACGACTCGTATAATAACACATAAGGAAATAGAAAATGGGGGAAACAGGGCGGCAACTCACATGACAACGGGCCGGGTCGTCACATATTCTTTCCTTATCTGTTACGTGCTTTGTACCATTAGTAAATTACTCCCTTAATTGGGGGACACTTGGCTGATTTTCGTTCTTAATTCATTCTGTACTTCTATAATTGCTAAACAACTGATTCTTGCTTTATTTTTACATAGCTTTCAAACTACTATATATACTCTCCTCTATTTTCATTACACTCACGAACACAGTTCAGAATACATACACACACACACTCAAACTCTCTCTGCTACTTATGCTAACTGCTTGTCTAGTCGGCTGAAAGCTAAGGCTAGACTATGGAACTCTACTTTCTTTACTTTATGCACTTTACTTCTTCAAATAGTATATCTCTAGTTTAAATTTGAAACTCAACTTTATATGTTATTCAATTTATTTCTATTTTTGATGTTATTAAGCATGTCTAAATTCTTGCCTTGTGTGTAATCATCATATCACACTTTACTTAGTTCTTATATACTTGTCCAACATGTTCTCTTAGTTCCCTTGCCCCTCCCTGTCACGACCCAATTCCCAAACCCGGTCGTGATGGCGCCTCTCGTGAAGACAAGGCCAGCCAAACCAAAACAGAACACCTCTTTTGAGAAGTTAAATGCCAGAAACAATCATTAAAAATGATATAATATTCATAATTTGAGGAAGTAATGATAACAACAGAATAAACCATCCCGACATAGCCCAAACCGGGGTGTCACAAGTCATGAGAAATTGAGAAATCCAGATACAAGTCTACTAAACACTAAATGCGATACAATAGTTCTAGAAACATAAAAATGATAAGATAGGGGAGGCACGAGGGCTGCAGATGCTAACAGCTACCTCGTAGTCTCTAAATCACTGCCTGGACTAGAGGATCACCACTTAGGAGTGGACTCTGGTATGCCTATATCTGCACACACGGTGCAGGGAATAATATGAGTACTATGACCTAGTGAGTAATAAGCATAAATAATGACTGAGGATAAGAAATCACGAAAAAATACAGAGTAATCTATAATGTGGCAGATAAGACAAATAATATGAAAGCAATAGAAATGAAAACGAAATACGATAATTCTACAGTAGGTAAGTAGTTAAGTGACAAACAGATAAAGAAGGCCAACACATATAACAGTACCATATATTATCCGTTGCGGCGTGCAGCCAGATCCGTATATCGCTGCGGCATGCAGCCCGATCCATATATCTCGTCGACGGCGCTTACTAGGGGTGTACAAACTCTGGGAGGGGCCCCTTACGGCCCAAGTGCATTATTAAGCCATCTCGTGGCATAAAAAATCTAGGCCCTCGGCCTAATATTAGTATCGGTATAATACTGTTGCGGCGCACATCCTAATCCCACAGTATCCTCACATCTGGCCCTCGGCCTTATTCAGTATAGATTTCACATAAGCCCCTCGGGCATTAGTAAAACAGTAGTTCTCAGTCCAAAACATCATTTAATGTATCATTTTAGTTTCAAAACCGAGTAAAAGTAGCTGAGCTGTAAAACACTGGAAAACGGTACAACTGAGTACGAGTAGTAAGTCAAAACAGTGAGAAAATAGTGATTAAAATCCCATGAGGGTTCAATTAGCCGGTACAAAGCCCAAATATGACAATCAATCCAAATTATGATGATAACAAATAAGTTACCATCAAATGAGTGGTAAAATCATCAATCGGGACGGACCAAGTCACAATCCCCAATAGTAAACGACACCACAATCATCATCAAACACGTGTCTCACCTCAATATAGCACTATGAGTTGATAATCCGGGGTTTCAAACCCTCAGGACATCATTTACATTCATTACTCACCTCGAACCGCTATAACTCTAGCTCATGATGCCTTTGCCCCTAGAATCGACCTCCACGCGCGTCAAATCTATCAAAAAATTAGAATGAATACGTCACAATAAGCTAAGGGCAAAACCCAAGCGAAAATAATCAAAAAATATCAAAAATCCCGAAACTAGCAAAACCCGAGCCCCGAGCCCGCTTCTCAAAACTCAGAAATTTACACATCAACGAGTTCCTTATCACTCCACGAGTCTATGCATATAACATGAAAATTGGAGTCCAAATGACCCCTCAAATCCCAAATTAAAATTTCAAAATTCCAAGCCCTAGTTCTTCCATTTTTGATCAAGTTTCCATGAACTTCTAGCTCGATTTCATAATAGAATCTAGGTTCAAAAATATTACCTCCAATCGATTCTCCTTGATTCCCTCTTGAATCTCTCTCAAAAAGCTCTCAAAATACTCAGTTATGGAGGAAAAATGGCTCAAAATCGCAGATGATATATTTCATAAACTTTCTGCCCAGCTTTGGAATTCCTTCTTCGTGAACGCAATCAAACCCATATGTTCGCGATGCACAATTTATCTTGACCTAAAAATAACTCTTCACAAACGCAGAACCCTACTCGAGAACACGATGCATTAGACCTTTGAACCTACGCGAACACGATCCCGCTTACGCGAACGCATAGAGCTAAATCTCTTGGACCTTTACGTACCAATTTCCACTATGCGAAAGTGACTCCCCTCATATGAACGCGAAGCACCATCCTCTAGCCTTTTGTGAACGCGAGGCTCCAAAAGCGAACGTGAAGACAAAACTCAGGCGACACTAAAATCCTTCTACGTGATCGCGAGGGACCTCACACTATCGCGAAGGCCAAAAATCATCTGCAACTGCTGTTGCAATTCTGCAACTTCTCAACATAGAAATTGGTCCGTTTGACCATCTGAAACTCACCCGAGGACCCCGGGACCTCAACCAAAAGTACCAACACATCCTAAAACCTCATTCAAACTTGCTCCAATCATCAAACCACCTCAAACAACACCAAATCCAGCAATTCACATCGAATTTAAGCCTAAGTTTTCTAAAACTTTTGAAATGCGCTTTCTATAAAAAACCCAACCAAACCACGTCCGGATGACCTAAAATTTTGCACACACATCCCAAATCACATGACGAAGCTACAAAAACTCTCGGAACTCCATTCCGACCCTCGGATCAAATTCTCACCTATCAGTCGGAATTCGCCAAACTACTAACTTCGTCAATTCAAGCCTAATTCCACACCAGACCTCTAAAACCAATTCCGATCATGCTCCTAAGGTACAAATCACCTCCCGAAGCTAACCGAACCATCAAAATTCACATCCGATCCCTCTAACACATAAGTCAACATCAGGTTGTCTTTACCATCTTTAACCTTCTTAAAAGAGACTAAGTGTCCCATTTCTTACCAAACCCACTCCGAATGCAAGCTATTCGACTTGAACACATAAAACACGGATAATGAAGCATAAAGAAGCAGAAATAGGGAAAACAGAGCGGTAACTTATGAGATGACTGGCCGGATCATCGCATTCCCTTTACCGGTATAACCATGTAGTGTCAAAGTTTGTTCAACAAAACTCCTGTCTTCAACATGATCCTGTTGCACCCTTCCCTATGTTTTAAATGTCTGTTACCATGACTGATTTGTTCAATAGATTCATTGTTAATCTGTATATTTGTTGTATCAATTTTTTCCCCATTTATGTGGTTTCAAACCTGTATGTTCCCAATTCTTCCTTTCCATGTTTGTGTTTGAACTGTGTGTGTTGATTTGGTTTTGAGTTGCTGATTGACTGTTTCTTTTCTTTTCACTAAGGCAAACTCTTTTATTGCTCTCCAAAACTTATTTCAAACTAATCATTGTCAAAACTGTTTCCAACTCAACTCTTTTAAATATATCTCAAGAACTCTTACATATACTCTTAGACCACTAGGTTTTGACCCTTTTGTGTGAGCCTAGCCTTGGGACCCTTGAGCTCCCCCTGAACATGGACACTTAAAAGTTGGCCCAGACCTTTCCGCATATGCGGTACTCCAACCGCATTAGCGGTACCGTATTTGTGGTTCTACATCCGCTTCTGCGGAATCACTTAATTTCCCCCCATCCGCATCTGCGGTTTCTCGCCCGCATCTGCGACATCGCAGATGCGGTTCTCCTAGCCGCTTCTGCGATCCCAGTAAAACATACCTCTGTTCGCTTCTGCGGCCGCTCTCTCACATATGCGGCGCTGCACCTGCGGTCCCCAATCCGCAGGTGCGAAAATACTAGAAGCAGCAATTCAACAGCTGCAACTCAAATCCAAACTTCTCCGTTAACCATCCGGAATCACCCCGAAGCCCTTAGGACCTCAACCAAAATCACAAACATATCCTAATACCTTATTGAAACTTGCTCCAATCATCAAAACGCATCAAACAACATCAAATCACCCAAAATACATCGGATTCAAGCCAAACTTTTCTAATATCTTTCTAATTCTGCTTTTGATCAAAAAACCAACCAAACCACGTCCGAATAACCTGAATTTTTGCACACACATCCCAAATGACATAACTAAACTACTGCAACTCTTGAAATTCCATTCCGACCCCTATATCAAAATCTCGCCTACCAACCAGAAATTCCCAAAATATCAACTTCGCCACTTCAAGCCTAAATCTACTCCAAACCTCCAAAACTCATTCCGATCACACTGCTAATTCTCAAATTGCCTCCCGGAGCTAACCGAACCATCGAAACTCACATCCCCCTCTAATACATAAGTCAACATCCAGCTGACTTTTCCAACTTAAGCTTTCTCAAGAGAGACTAAATGTCTCAAACCTTACCAAAATCACTCTGGATTTGATCCAGCCAACCCGATACCACAAAACAAAGATAAAAAAAGCATAAAGAAGCAAAAATAGGGGAAATAGATTAGTAACTCATGAGACAACTGGCCGGATCATCACATCCTCCCAAACTTAAACAAACGTTTATCCTCGAACGTGTCCAGAAACATACCTGAAGCCTCAAACTGGTGAGGATATCTGCTCTGCATCTCCCGCTCGGTCTCCCAGGTAGCCTCCTCCACAAGCTGACCTCTCCATTGCACCTTCACCGAAGCTATATCCTTTGACCTCAACTTTCGAACCTGACGACCCAAAATAGCTACTGGCTCCACATCATAGGTCAAATCATCATCCAACTAAACCGTGTTGAAATCTGGAACATAAGACGGATCCCCTTTCGAAGCATAGAAACATGAAATACCAAATGCACACTCAACAAGTTGGGTGGCAAATCAAGCTCATAAGCCACCTTTCCAATCCTCCAAAGTACCTCAAAAGTATAGTCAGTTTTGTTTGGTAGATTGTTAATTTGATGAATTGATTCTGTTAATTGGGATTTAATCCTATTAAAATTCTGTTAGTTTATAATTAGTGCAATGCAATTTAGCCTTAATTGATTATTAGTTGAGTTTGGTTATAGCTGTTAGTAACCCTAATTAGTCTATAACAATAAAAAATAAGAAGAAGAAGGATAGAAATTAATTAGGGTTGGGTAAAAAGGAAATTGGTAATTCTGAATAGGATGTAAGGGCAGTTTGGGTATAGAAAATGGCATAAAGGTATTAAGCCTTATAAAGTAAGAGTAATAAAGGTATAAAAAAGGGTAGTTTGGCTAAATATTAAAAGGAAGTGAGGATAGAATAGGAATTTCAAAGAAAGGGAACATGGTAGAATTAGCTAGAACCTTCTAAATGGGGTTTTAATGTAAAGTTTAATCAACTAGGTGGATGAACTTGTTTAACAAGTCAGAAAAGGGGGGCTGATTTGAAAAATATTGAAAATTAATTTTCCCTCCCATCTAAATCTATAAATAGGCATGTATTTGCCTTAATTCGAGACTTTTGAACCCTACAAGTTTTTGAACCCTAGAAAATTCCCAAAAAATACCTGCTAGGTTCCAGATCTGAAATCAACACTTTCAGATCATTTTCTTCTCTTTTACACCTTGAATTCGTATAAAAAAATCAAAAACAATCGAAATAAGTGTACTGTTCCATTGGTTTCAGATCCAGATCTAGAATCAATGAATCAGTGAAATAAATCTAAGTAGATTTTTGGATTTCATTCATCTCTTTTAGCTAATTTTGCAATGTTTTTGAGGGCTGATTTCTCTGTTTAAGTTCTGGAAATTTTCAAGGTCTATTAGAGTGATTTTAGGACAATTTCGAACTAGGTTTAAGTCAATTTGATTCCCATTGAATGCTGAAATGGATCTGTGCTGAAAGTATTCTGCTGAGAAGTTTGTTTTTCATTTCAAAAAATATTCCTGCACTGCTGTTGCAATTTGTTGCTGTTGCTGATCAATCTCTCCTTCTATTTCTTACTTTCAGGTACACATTTTAGGTTTACATTGATGTATCTCATTCATGTTGATAGGTGAATAAGGAACTGACATTAGTTTTGTTACTTTCAGTCAACTGCTTCATTGTTTAGATCCTTAAATTTAGATCTTGTGTTAGAATTGTTATGACATTAAATAAAAGGATCGATTGGACTTGGTATGTAATAATTGGACTGTTATTTTCAATTAAATATGGACTTTGGTATCTCATTGTAAAAATTGACAGCCTATCCATTAGTTTAAGATGCAGTATAGCAATATTTGTATATGTTGATATTATATGTTAGGTTCTTTTGTCGAAACTGTTTTGGTTTAGGAAAACAATTTTAGATTTTTGATAAATAAGGATAAATCAATGTGATCGGATATTAATATAGGCTAAATGAAGTTAATAGTTAACTCAGAATTAGATTAGTAATTTTAGTTCATAGTTAGTAGTTGCAAATTGTTCATTGCATTTGTTAAAAATGAAAATTGTAACTTTCTACTTTTAATGCTTAACTGAAATGAAGATAAATTTACGATGACAAATATCATTAGTCACTACTGTAATGCACAATAAGTTGTATTTGTTTTAGTTTTTCCTGTAGTAACATTTTCCAGTCTATTTCAATTAAGTCAATAATGAAAAGGATTGTAATAAAGGCAAGAAAATATGGTATTCACTTTAAAAATATAATAAGAAGCAGAATTAAAGTTCATAATCCAGTATTGGGCTTAAGTCTTGGGCCCAAGAATTTCTGAAACAAAAGTAATTGCTTCCAATAGTTTGGGGTTCAGCCGCAGAGTAACT
Organism: Nicotiana glauca; assembly: GCA_026770625.1. Classification (NCBI taxonomy): domain Eukaryota; kingdom Viridiplantae; phylum Streptophyta; class Magnoliopsida; order Solanales; family Solanaceae; genus Nicotiana; species Nicotiana glauca. The sequence continues at coordinate 11,399 of MU688897.1, read as the reverse complement.
ATCTTACCTATTGTTCTTAAGTTGGAGTTAAAAAATTCCCAAATCATAGGTCCAATCATGTTAATATATATTGGATTAGATACTAAACTAATATTAGAGACAAAAACAATAGTAGACAATCTAATTCATTTTAGGTATGGCCTTAATAAAAATGAGATGAGCCTTGCTGCATCAAATACACAATGGCGGGGCCCTCAAATAATTGATATAAAAATCTTAGATTTGGAAGGACCGTTTAGCGAAGTTCACATTCTTTCCCAAAGCTAACAAGACGTAGATACTCTAGGCACGATTTATAATATTACCTTATTAATACGGGTGCATATTTATGTGACCCAAATCCAAGTCTCAATGAAGTCGAAATGTGTTAAAAGCCACGGGCGTACTGGTATGGCATGGTCAAAAAATATATTTTCACAACGTTGTAATTCTTTAAATAATAAAGCGGAATACTAAATGTACATAAAAATGGAACATATGAAATCAGATAAAAATAAATACAACAGTTGAGCGACTGTGCTAGAACCACGGAATTCGGGAGTGCCTAACACCTTCTCCCGGATTAACAGCATTCCTTATCCGGATTTCTAGTTCGCAGACTGTAACAGAGTCAAAACTTTCCTCGGTTCGGGATTCAACCGGTGACTTGTGGCGACTCTGAAATTAAATAAATCCCGTTTCGACTGTCCTTAAATTGGAAAAAACTCCTTCCTTTTATTATTATACCCTTTACGGGGTGTACTAAATAGTAAAAAGGCTTCGTAAAAAAGGAGGTGTGACAGCTCTGGCGACTCTGCTAGGGATAAGAAACCCAGAATTTCGATTCAGGGCTTAAGAATTCGAGCTCGAAATAATTGCTATATTTGTTTATATCTGATTTCCCTAAATGTTCTTGATTAATGTGCTTAATATTTACCGCTTTGATATTATTTGAACTGTATATAAATTGTGCCGAAAACCCTTCTCTTCTTACCTCCGAGGATGTGCTTACTGGTTGAGATTCCCCATTCTGTTAGTGTCATACCCAAAATAAGAAAAGAGGCCGGACAAGTTATTAAGCCGGACGATGCCCCGGGTCCCCGGTACGTAGCCCCCTCCTCGACTCGAGTTGTCCGCTCGGGTACACAGTCTAGAATAAAATAACCAAGTTTTGAACCTAGAAATAAGGCGTTTATTTGCGTCATATCTTGTTTAGGGGACTCAACACAGGGGTTGGGTCCGTCTAGGACAGGTAACCCAAATATGAAAAGACCATTATGATTATATGTTGCATTTATTTGTCTCGAGCCATCATGCTGACCAGTTAGGGAAAAAGAATTGAGTGAAAAGAAAAAATAAAATAACAATTGTTGAAATTCAAATGCTGTCGAAATTCTGTCGAAATTTGGTGGATTTAAAAATAAGAAAATTGTTGATTTTAGAAATCTTGTTTTGGGTTATGGAAATAAATAAAATTTTGTTATTTTATTCTCAAAAATTAGAAAATATAATTAGATTTGCCAATAAAAAATTTTTTTTTTAGAAAATCTTGTCATTAAAAATAGTTGGAATGATTCAATTTTGTCAAAAAATCAAAAATTGTTTGCCTAAAAATAATTTTTCCGAACTACGCTAGTTTTATTCTCCCCACGTGTGAGATACGTAGACAACCCTTGACGGGTCCAACCACACCTTTTTGCAAAAAATAGCCAAAAAATGTCAGAATTTTTTATTTTGTTATAAATAAGTTGGGTGATGCTATTCTTGTTTAAAATAAGCCGAATGTCCCTCAAAAGGACGTCGGAAGGCCATTTTTGCAAGAATAGCCACTTTGAGTCATTTTAAATAAATTTGCGGGCATAGCCTTAAAATATTCCCTCGCGGAAATGTCCAAAGGTCGTATCCGCAAAATCAAGCTAGAGTCATCTATCAGTTTTACAAAAATGATCACTTTGTCAAATAAGCCATTACATGACCGATTTTGCTGAAATAGCCACATTTGGCATTAAAACTTCCTCAGTCTTGTGTCAGCCTGTGGCGATGCTGAATGATGTCCCATGGCCCCCAAGATAAGAGATTTTGATTTAGTTTTAATCATCAAATTTGTAGTTTCTTAAATAAAAATTTTGCAAAAAATAGCCACTTTGCCAAAGTAAGCCATAACATGGCCAATCTTGTAAAAGTAGTCATAATTGACAATAAAAATATTTTTAGTCTTGTGAAAATCTGTGGCACAAGATGTGAAAGTTTTTTCATCAAGTTTGTAGTTGGAGTCGGCCTCTATAATTGTCCTTCAAAGAAAACAAATTTAAAAATCAAATAAGCATCTCTTTATTTTTGCATTAATTTGCAAGAACTACGCTCGGTCTGATTCATGCGGGGTAATGATACGTAGTCAATCCACATAGGATTCGACCATAACCAAAATAAAAAAAAGCCAATAAAGGCAAAAAAGAAAAGAAATTAGCGGAAAAACAAAGGAAATCAATAAGCGAAGTACCTTAATGCTAACATGGTGGCTTCATTTTGTTAATTCAGAAAGTTGAGGTGGTTGGTTGTGGTAAACTGGAAAACAAGATTCAAGGAAAATGATAACTGACATCGAAGCTATTACGAGCGCTCAAGAGACTCAGGATCAGAGCGTTTAACAAAGGTCTACTGTGGTTGAGGAAAACAGAACACTGAAACAACAGATGACCAAAATGTGTCAAGACTGGGCCAATGGCCAGGGACAGCCTTGTCATGAGTCACAATTTGCTACACAGCAAGAATAGTACCACTCTCTCGAGTATCACTCGTACTCGTTTGATCTTCCTGCAAACTTCGAGAAGCCTACCCGAAAGAGGGTACAGGAAAAAATAACCCAAAAAGTGAAAAGATTAAAACAACAGCTGAAAAACACGCAAGCAATGGCAGGTCAAAAGAGCGTTGCCTTCAGAGATCTATGTATGTTTCCCGATGTCCACTTGCAGCATGGTTTCAAGGTTCCCAAATTTGAAAAGTACGATGGACATGGAAACCCCATAG
>MU688884.1:61786-93101 GCA_026770625.1 Nicotiana glauca | reverse complement strand
ATAAACAATATGTACAAATTAGAATTAATAAAATAATAAATATCAAATAAAAATAATACTAGAAAGTTAGAATAATATTACCCGATAACTAGCTGAATCAAGAAATTTGAAGACTTTGAGTCCTTGATTCCAATTTCAAAATATTTAGTTATTGACTGAATCTAGTAGAACGAATTAAGAAGTAAAGAAGATGAACATAAATCATAAAGAAAGAAGAAGAAGAAAGATATGTCTCGAATGAAAGAACCAAAGAAAGAAGAATGAATGATAATATATTATGAATATTGAATAGTAGAAAAAGAAAGGAAGAAGACGTCTCTATAATGAAAGAAAGAACAAGAATGATATGGATTGTATAAAGAAGAATTGAAACATTGAGGGTTGAGTATGGTCAATTACTTGGAAGAATAAAAAGTAAAGTTGTCCAATTAAATTAACGTGACAGCTATATTTTCTACTATTTTAAGTTTTAATTTATTAATATATTTAAATTTTTTCTTTCTTTTTATATAAAAAGTATAAAAATATTATATACATATATTATTGTTTTAAAAAAACTTAAAAACCTAAAAACAATATATTATGACCATTTAATCAATGTTCTTATATTGTCACTCTCGAACAACTTGGCATAGTGGTCCCCACTGCTCTTGAATGAACTAGTGGCATAAAATTAAATTTTATTACATATATATTCTTATTTTAAAGTCACTTTTCCAGCTTTTCTTAAGATGTAATGTATTTTTAAAATAATTCTTCCAATATAACCAATCAATCACATGGCTAAATCGTTCTCTTTCAATTATTTATAGAGATCTTGTAATTTAGCTAAATTCTTCATTGATAGAAAGCAAAATGAAGGATTTGACTGATAGAACAAGTACAATTAAAAATCAAATAAAAAGAATTACAAAAGAGAAAAAGAAAGTAACTCCAGAAATAGACATTAGTTCTAATAAAATAAATAATATTAAAAAATTCGAATCGCAAAACAATATTTTTCAAATATTAAAAAGAAGAAATACTCAATTAATATGAAAATTCCATTATGTTCTAAAGTTATTCATTCAAAGATTATATATCGATCTATTAGTATCTATCATTAATATTCTCAAAGCCTTTGCTTCAATGGCTTGGCCTTCAGCGTCGCGGAATTATTAATGAAAGAATTACTTATTTATCCATGTCTTCCATTTAAAAAATTAATGAAAATATTGCAAATTGAGGATATGGATTTAGGTTGTTAGATCATGCGGGTACGTCATTTTATATGTGTTTGTAATCAATTTTCATTGGTTTTAATCTGGTGTACATAGGGGTGTTCATGGTTTGACGAAAAACCGATCCAAACCGAAAACCGAACCAAACCGATTAAGTAAACCGATTTTTTTTATTTGGATTTGTTTTAGTTTTAAATTTTAAAAATCGATAATATTTTATTTGGTTTTGGTTCTATTTTAAAAAATCGAAAAATAAACAGAACCAAACCAATTAATGATATACAAAATATAATAATTATTTATATACAATATAGTATCTTTTTGTTAATAATTTTAATTGTTATTTTGAATTTTGGTTTATCCTGTTATATCTTTAAAAATTACCTAAGCCCAAAACAATATGATTCGACCAATTTTCTTTTCATTAATAGACTCTAATTCTCTAACCCTCCGCACATACTTTTTCCTAAAAGAAGAGTTTAAAAAAATCACCACAAGAGTAAAGAAAGCACATTCAAATTGCAAGACAATAATGGCTAATGCTTTAGAAAGCAAACATTTAGTTTGTTTTTTGTTCACTCTTTTCATATAGACATGTAAATAAGTTTTCAGTTCTCAAAGAAATAATAAAAAAAGCATAAATTTGGCAAATTATTTTCAGATTGTTGTCTAGCATTGTTTTAATATTATCTACTTATCATTAGCTTACTAAGAACAGAAAAACCGAACCAAACCGAACCAAACCAACAACAATCAAACCGATGGTTCGTATTTAATTTGGTTTTAAAATTTTAAAAATCGATTAAATTGGTTTGGTTTTAGTTTTAATCAAAAACCGACCAAACCGAACCGTGAACACCCCTAGGTATATGTTTAGGAATTGACGTCAAATAATTGGATCTGGATTTTTCAATTTATGTCAACGTCCAGGGGTCAGAGTTACAGTTCCTGGTTGGAGTTTGAATTTGTTAAGTGAAAGTACGGGGGATGGGTGAATTGTAGCCGATTTTAAAACTTAGTTGACTAAAAGAGGAATTAGTGGACTAAACTTCACAGTGAGATCAATTGCAACAGAATTAAATTTCGCAGACAGAAAGTAAAGGAGGCACAACAATTTTTATATTGGTTCAGTACCGGTGTGAACTTACGTCCAGTTCTATTAGATCACAAGGTTTCTCTTAGATCTTCAGTAAGTCTTTACAACAGTGATGATTTTAGTACGTTCACCACCAACGATATACAACAAAAATATTTTTTCTAGTGTTGATACAACTCTTATTTTGTTTTCTAAGTCCTCTTATCTTTTGTGACACTTGTAGACTCAAGAATACAGTGTTTGCCCTTCTACTTCTTCTTCTTCTTCTTCTTCTTCTTCTTCTTCTTCTTCTTCTTCTTCTTCTTCTTCTTCTTCTTCTTCTTCTTCTTCTTCTTCTTCTTCTTCTTTTTCTTCTTCTTCTTTTATATTGCTCGATGAGTCTTCTGATTTCTCTTTTCAGGGATTTCACAACAACAATGATTGGAGGTCTTTCCTTGTGAGGCATATATTTCTAAGAGTGAGACCCAAGGGTAGCCTCATGAATCTAGCTTGAGAGGTATGGCTAGATTCATTCTTAGTCTGAAGATTTGGTTCCTCCAATTATTCCCGATTAGAGCTTCCGCATATTGCCCTTTGATTTTCTCTCTATACTTGATTGGCTCTCTTTCCTTTCTTGCACCCTTGAGAATCTTTAGCAAGTTTGATTGATTGACTTTCCTTCTTTATTCTTTGATTGATTGATTCACTTTCCGTTTGATGCAGAGCTTGAAAAACATAACCGTTGGCTTCCTCTAATTTCTTATAGTATTTTCTTTCCTTTCCTTTTTTGATTATTGATCATTATTAAAATTATAAACCTAAAAAATGTCCCCCTTTTTTATGATGATAATAATCCAAAAAGAGTTCGACTAATTTAGGGGACACTTCTCTTTACGAGTGTACTTCTACTCCCCCTAGCTTTGTGCTCCTTGTTTGTTTGCATGCCCCCTGTCTTTGTACTCTTTTTCTTCTCCCTCTTTGACATCAATCAAAAATAGTAAGAAGAGAATAATAGCTAATAACAATACTAGTTAAGCAGGCAAAAATTATATACAACTAGTAGTTATACCAGGCATAGTCGACTATATTCCCATCCAGACATAGCCAAAAGAAAAGTTTTAACAACAAAGAGAAAAAAATAAAGAAAAAGATTATTTAAGCAACCCAGACACTTAATTCCTTCCAAGGAAATACTTCAAGGTGTCGATCACTTTTGTGCAGAAAATATCATATGAGACATCAATCTCTTTGATGGCTTTGGTCAGCTTCTAAGTGACATCTTGCATAGCTCTGATTCCTTACCTCTTTGTGGCTTGTAGAGTGATCCTTACCTGGCCACATATGCTCCAGTTTTCTTAGTTACTTCCCTGATCTTGTCCACCTATTCCTGCATAGAGGTTAGCAGTTTTGTGATCCCTGCAATATTTTGCTGCATTAGTAGCAATTGATTGAGGAAGATGATTTGCTAGCTTAAGATTTAATCCCTCCAGTGCCCTGTTGAGGTGAATTTTCGTGCTTTGTCTTTCCTGAACCAGGTTCCTAAACCAAGGTATACCCCATTATGGCAAAGGCAGGATTGTCATATGTGATGGAGATGGTTTTAGGGGCATAGGGAGAAAAATCTACTTTCATAACTTGCAAGATCTGAGAGATTAGTAAACCATAAGCCAAACTGTTAGCAAAAGATGAGACATAATCGATGCTTTCAAGAACGTATTGACGCACCAAAGAAAACCAATTAATAGCCTCCCCGTTCACAAGACAGTACATGACAAACACATCTCAGAGAGACAGGGTACTAAGCGAATCAGTACGGGGTAGTAGGGTAGAAGCAATAGTGTGGGCTAGTACACGACGCTCAAATTTCTAATTTTTGGGACCGATGTCAGGGGTTTTTTTAGACAACACACGTATTTGTTGCTCAAACAACATTTCAATTATCAGGCCAAGAATGTTGCAAAAAGAAACAATACCAAGCAAACTTTGTTGCCAAGATTTTCTTAAACTGATAAAAGTCAAGAATAATACAAGTTCCCAAAATCATGGATTCTAAATCATCTTCATCATTCATAAACAAATTTGCATAAAACATACGCACATGATATTCATAGACAGTGTTGTTAGATCTCAATAATTTTAAATAATACAAAATTACTAATTACTCCATATGTGCAGGAAAAGATTCTGAGCAATAATATGGAGGCAAAAATGAATCAAATGAAAAAGAAAATAGAAGTAGACAAATCAATCAAGGAAGATGGCAATATGAACTAAAAGAGATATTATAGGAAGGATCTAAATCAAAGAAAATTACGGGCATGAAATCATCCGCTAAAGATTATCCCACATAGTGACGTCAATAGAAGGCATCAATAACGGGAAATGCCAATGGGAATATTCTCTCAAATAAGGAAGAAAACACTCAAGCCCACGAGTCAAGACAACTTAGCAGAAGAATCAATCTGTGAATCCGTCTGAATACAAACTCCCTTGGGTTCGCAATCTCTCAAAAATATGTGCAAGACTTGAAGGCCTCGAGAAGTATGAATATCTACTGCACTAACCTTTGAACAATATACTTTGATCAAACCAACTTCACTCTCTTTGTTTTACTTCAGACAAAACACTATAGTCTACTTTAGATTTCTTGTGTAACAAAAAAGAGAAGAGACAGAAAAGAACACTGGTGAGACATTGTATCAATTATAGAGAGAAGAACGAGTAACAAAAGTTTTTGGTGTATAACAACATCAACTCATCTGTACTGAGCCACTTCATACTTGAAAAGTTAAAAGATATCACCCTTGCAACCCAAGGGGACTGGACGTAGGATTTACTCTAAATCCGAACCAGTATAAAAATATACTGTATTATTTACTTTCTACAATTTATCTTTTACATTCTATTCCTACAAAGTTCAGTCGACTAGAACTCAAATTAGTCGACTACCTTGAAAAGGAGAAGAAAATTAACAATTCACCCCTTCTTACACTTTCAATTGGTATGAGAGCAGATCTCACATTTTTGCTTAACCGCTTTTGAGAAAAGATCATGGCCAATTAAATAACTGTTAGAGTACTCTTTCAAGAGGGAATATCACAAGTCAGGCCATACTTCAATAAACAATAATTTTCTCAGTTGAAAGTGAGAATAAAATCTATGCAAAATCTTGTGGTGTGAAAGTATGGCTTGTTATCAAAAAGGAAAACTATACACTACCAGCTGCAACTTAACCACCCATTGATCCTGATGATACAGATGAATACATAGGTGAACTAATGGATGTCGTATAGGTTAATTCTAAGGCATGAAACCTGTTGTATAATGCTATAAGTGGAGAATATGAGAAGATTTCAAGCTGTGATGTGGCTAATAAAATGTGGGACAAATTGGAGGTCACCTATGAAGGGACCAACAAAGTGAAAGAAACTCTGATAAACATATTAGTTCATGACTATGAACTTTTCTAGATGAAAGAAGGAGAATCGATTGAGAAAATATTTGCAAGATTAAGCAAAATCATTAGCGATCTCAAAGCTTTTAGTAAACCCTATTTAAGTGGTGATCAAGTTCAAAAAATCTTAAGTACTTTACCTACCACTTGGAAGAAAAACGTAGTTGCACTTGAATCTCAATATTTAAGAAAACTTTCATATGATGAACTTAGAGGAGATCTTATAGCATTCGAGAAAACCCATCTCAAGAAGAAAAGTCAAGAAGAAAAGAAGAAAACAGTGGCCTTCAAATGTACAACTGAAGGATCTGAGAATGATATTGACGATGATCCAGAAGATTTTGAAGAAGAAATTGCTATGGTATCAAGAATATGGATAGGTTAATGAGAAGGTATAGAAATACAAGAAGGGGAAGGATGCCATCTAGGCGAACCAAGCAATTCAACGAATAAGACAAGAATTATGGGAAATGTTATGAATGCGGAAGGCATGGGCATGTTCAAGATGAATTCCCAGATCTTAAATGAAAAGTCTCCAGAGGGTTCAGCAAAAACAAATCCTTCCAATGTTGGAGTGATAAAGATAGTTCAGAATATGAAGAAATAGCAAATCTATGCTTCATGACCATCCTGGAAAATGACATGAACAAATACTCTGGCTACTGGACTGATGAAGATACATCAGAAGATGAACGCAAGGAAAATATTGAAAACTGTTTCATGGCACGAGGTGAAACACGCGAGTTAGGATCTTATAATTGTGATAGATTTAATGAATTGTAGGACATTCTTGACCTTACTCTAAAAGAGTTTCAAAGATTTAATGAATTGTAGGACATTCTTGACCTTACTCTAAAAGAGTTTCAAAAAATGTTGAATGAACTAAGGAGACTCAATAGGGAAAAGAAAGACCGGGAACTTAAGCTTGAAGTTTGTGAAATCAAAAGAGATGTACTTCAAGATGAAGTTCAAGAATTGCAAAATGCAACTTAATGGCATGTGCAAGTCCACCAGTCACAGTTCAGTCAGGCTAACCAAATGACTTACAACTCAACTGGAAAAATGACTGGTTAGAACGGAGTCCACAGGTACTAATGTAAGTGGTAGATCAAAATCTGGATCAACCCCTATGTATCATTGTCGCACCTCCTTTTTACGCTACTGCACCCCGCGAGGGCGTAGTAAAGGGGGTTTTTCCAATTAAAGAACAATCAAAACGGGATTCATTTATTAAGAGATTCAGAGTCGCTTCTTGGGAGATTTATGGTGTCCCATGCCACCGATTTGAATCCCGAATCGAGGAAAAGATTGACTCTGTATTACAGTCCGCGAACCGAAAATCCAGATAAGGAATTCTGTTAACCCGGGAGAAGGTGTTAGGCATTCCCGAGTTTCGTGGTTCTAGCACGGTCGCTCAACTGTTATATTTGGCTTAAATTATCTAATTTTTAATACATGTTTTTACCTATGTGCTTTTAACTTTGAACCACTTTTATTATTATTTTTAATGAGAATTGCAACGTCGTGAAAACACACCTCGAACCACGTCACATCAATGTACCCGTGGTTATTCACATATTTCGACTCCGTTGAGATTTGGATTTGGGTCACATAAATGTGCACCCGAGTTTAAGAAAGGTAATGTTATTAAGTACGCGCCTAAAGAGATTAACGCATTGTTATTTTGGGGAAGACCGTAAAATTTGCTAAACGGCCCGTCCCGAAATCTAAGTAATTATTATAATCATTTATCGAGGGCCCCGCAGTTTGTGCGTTTTATTTGGCGAGGCTCGTCTCATTTTTATTAAAAGGGCAATCCTAAAGTGACTATGATATTTTCTATTTTATTGGTCTGTAAAAGAAAACCTAATTAATTAACATGCTCGAAAAAGCCCTAACTTATTAGTTATTAGATCAAAACAAATACAAAAGGAAAATTGCACTCAAGCTTGTACAAAGGGAGATTGTTTCGTTCCTTATTCTATTAGTGAATATGACTAAAGTTGAGATTACAAATAGAACATGAGATTGACAACAGTATTATCAAAACAAACTAACAATTCTCCAACTGATTTAACTAACATTATTAGATGCATTAAACTATTGGAAATTACCGCATGAAATTCAGAATCATTTGGAATTCATTTTTTCACAATTATTTGAAACTAAAACTAACCTTAATTTCTAATGCTCACCCGAAAGTTTGTCAAACTTAATAGACACTTGGAAAGTCTATTATCATTAATATTCAATGGAATGTTAACACGTCTTGTTCAAACCCAACTCATGCCTACAGGTAGAATGTAAGAACGAACTGATAAATTGGTGACTAATCAACTCAAATCCTAACACCACCTTAGTTACTAATTACGGGCTGAGTTACTTCTACTGATATGCAATTTCTGATTTAAAACAGAAAACTGGACTGTTCAAATTAGCACTGAAACCCGAACTTGTTTTTACCATTACTGAAATTTTGACCTATATCACACTATACTATACTGTATTAGTAATGCATTAAACCAAATTAAAATCACCAACTGGAGAATTCACATACTCATAGGAGCAAACTGAGCTAACTGAACAATCTATAAAAGTCCATTCCGAGTTTAAACAATAGAAACAATACTAGTTAAACAATCTAAGTTTAAACAACTCTTATGCACTGAAATTTAATAACTATCCATTTCTAAACTAATTTCAGCCACGAACATTCATACTGAGCATGGACTTGGAACACCCCTTCATTTCATTTTCAATTTGAAGATTACATCAGTCAGGAGGTCAAATGTGTGTACCTGGAGATTAGAAATACAACAGGAAGGAGTAAGATCAGCAGCAGCAGTAACAAACAGTAGTAACACCAGTAGGTGTGAGACAGCTTTTAAAAGACCAACACAACAAGTATAACAGCAACACCAGCAACAGACTAGACCTAGGAATAATATGAAACCAGTAGAAAACCAACAGCAACAATCAACACACAAATAGGCCCTACTGGACCTGAAATAAACCAAAAGACTGCTCCAGTAGATCCCAAAAGAAACCCCCAAAATAGCTTAGTTTCAACCAAATACCAATCGAAATGCAGTACCAGTAACCTAAAGATAAACTCAAAAATATAACTTGATAGTTAAAGCTGAAGTTCTCTTTAGTTTTCAATGAAACAGTATTAATTGAACTAGCTGACTCCTTAAACTCTCTCAAGATGCTCTCTTTAATATCCTTTAAAATGATCTCCTTAAATTCTCTGAGAAACTAATTTTCATGGTTCAAAAACAAGCCCTCATTCTGTCCAAACCCCCTTCTATTTCTACCACATACCATACCTGAAAACACAGCTCCCTAAACCTTAAACTATTAGGCAAACATTCTGCTCATTCCCTTTAGAACCCCATTACTACATGTTTTGTTTTCTTTTATTTCATTTGTCCCCCACTACCATTTGTCTAATTCATTTTTAATTCAAAGTTATGGGTGCCTATTGTTTAATCATTTCTATTAACCCTCCCATGTTACTATGTTTTATTCCCCACTATTACTAAACAAAGCATTAGTGTAAGCATTATACTGACAGACCACTCAGATTAGCCCTTTAAGTTTTGAACTTCCCAAATTGCCCCCTGATGTTCATGAAATTACTGTTCTATCCCTAACCCAATTACTTTCAATCTGTAGCTATAACCAATTCCCTACTCAAAATCAGTCAACAATTCCAGCAAGACACTCAGATCAAATTGAATGGCATCAAAGCAGAGGGAATGAGCTAATCATATTGGGAACCAATCATGATCAACTCGGACAAAATGAACGAGCAGGGAACCAACAGTATGATGAATCAACAAAGAGCATGGGATAAACCAATACACACAAAATCAAACTATAAGAGAAACTAATCAACCTATCGAATTATTCTTATCAGAGGAAGAACAGACATACAAACTTGAATCGGAATTACCACAAAATCCGATTAAACTACTAGCTTACTGCTTTGGATTTACTAAATTGATATGTGAACACTTAATAACAAAAAATAGAGATGAAGAATCAGATAGAGCTCAAACCAATCAAAAACGAGCTAACACAGGAAATAAAAACAGGATTGACTAGCCATTAAAAGGAACCGAAATTTAAGAGAACAAAGGAAATCACAAAATCGATAAGGGACTTACTGACTTTAAAGCTCAATCTTAACAGTCAAAGCTTGCTCGACTTCCAATGGGGTCTTCAAATGGTGTCACGTATTTGTCCTTGTCCAGAGCAAACCCGTAGCACCATTTAAAGATCCATTCGAACAAACTGGTCCTGGAAATTTGTACAGAAGGACCCTAGGTCTAATGCGTGAAGACCCGGTGGAGTTTGAAGGGTTTTGCCTTGAGATTCAGGATGAGGGTGGTCTGGTGGTCAAATGGTGTAACTTTGGGAAGGTTTAGGGTTGGCGCCGCCACCAGGGAATCTTGTGGCGGCGCTAGGGTTCTTGGGCTTAAAATCGATATTCGACGAGGGGGATTGGGATTCGAGGGAAACCAAGGTCGTTTTAGTGGTGAGGGAGGCCTAGTGGTGGTATGGTGTTAACTTGGTGTCAAACAGATAGGCTAGGGGTTTTGGACTGATCTTCGATTGATTATTCGAAGGGATTGGTTGGGATTCGAAGGAAATTAGTAGTGGATTGGAGATGAGGAGGTTATGGTGAAGAAGTGGTGTAATTTTGGAGGTCTTTGGTGACTGACCGTCTCCGTGGGCGATTTCCGGCGGGCGGTCAGCAGCGGAGGGAGACGAGCTCGTCTCTAAGGCTTAGAGAGACGAAAAGGGGGGGTTTGGATTGAGGGGCTGGGTATGTTGGGATCCTTATATACCGAGTGAGAGAACCAATCCATGCCGTTAGATCATTTGAGATCAATGGCCTGGATCAGTCGACTAAACCGAACGGTGTCGTTTGGCCTTCTCTGGGACAAGATCTTTTTGGGGTAAACGGGTCGGGCTAGTTTGGTGTGCCTGGGTTGATGATCTTGGCCGTTGGATTGATTTAATCCAACGGCACTGATTGGAAGCAACAAAACGACGTCGTTTGGAACGTCTGAGAGGCCTGGCCAATTGGACCGGGTTAGGCAAATGTTTTGGGCCTGGACTTGGTCAAATTTGGATGGCCCAGTCCGATTTTTCTCTTTATTTTCATTTCCTTAATTTCTAATTAATAAAACCAAAATTCTAACTTAAATGATAAAATCAAAAGTTAACTAAAATGCTAATTAACTCCTAATAATAATTATCATACGATATTAAACACCAATTAAAAGTAAGCTCACACAATTTGGACATTAAATGCCGAAAATGCAAAGTACATATTTTTGTGATTTTTCGGTTTTTTTAGAACAAACTTAATTACTCCTAATTGTAAGGTTAAGTCCTAAAAATTCAAATGCGATATATTTTTGTATTTTTTATTATTTCCACAAATAAACATGCACAGACAACTGTAAACAATTCACGAAAAATAACACAAAATTCGCAATAATTGTAAACAAACAAAATTATTTTGCTTTCGAATTTTTGGAAGTGATTCTCAAATAGGGCAAAAATCACGTGCTCACAGCTACCCCTCTTTGTCCGGAAACACAAAGAGTTTTCGTGCAAAGATAAAGTGATCGGATACGAGCGATTTTTTGCCCATTCGAGTACTCCGTGTGAAGCATTTTTAAAGATTTGACCGAACCTCTGCTTCAAAAGGTCTCCTACATATCCCTGGCTAAAAGGGAATTAGGTCAATGTAGTTCGGGAAGTTTTGGTAGCTGGGACTACCATGGAATTGTGCTTTTGCTGTTACTGCTGTTGCTGCTACTGCTTACCGACCTCCTTATTATACCGTGCTAAACAGAAAATAAGAAGCTAGACTAAACTAGTCTACGAGTTACAAAATCTTATCTAGCTCTTAAACTTGCTCTTTCCTGTGCTTCTTGTGCTTTGATGTCTTGCTGACTTGTGTTTCCACTGATGTTTCTTTCTTTATGACTTGACTCGTTGGCTTCTCTTGATTGCCTAACTTGAACTGCTTATTTCCTTCTGTGAGTTTCGAATTATTTTTCTTCCGAAACCTGAAATGCCTTCTTCTGACCGTTGTTGCCTTCCTTCTGATTTCTGAATTTGGATTTATGCTGGGGATTTTCTGTTGTAACCTTCTGCCTTCCGGCGGGTTACTAACTTCAAGACTTGAAGTGTAAAGACTGAAATGTATTCCTCTGTTATACGGGTGGGCTCCCAACTTCAGTCATTAACTTTGAAAATAAAACGCCATTCCTCTCTCCAGGCGGGCTCCTGACTTCAACAATAACTCTAAAAATAAAACGCCATTCCTCTCTTTAGGCGGGCTTCCGACTTCAACAATAATTCAAAAAATAAAATGCCGTTCCTCTCTTCAGGCGGGCTCCTGACTTCAACATCAATTTTGAAAATAAATCGCCATTATTATCTTAGGAGAAAGATTCATCAGACTAAAATTCTGACTCTAGGAGATAATTCATCAGATTAGGTCCATTTTTGTGTGATCTCAGGAGAAAGATTCATCAGACTGAGATTTTGAATCTAGGAGATAATTCATCAGACTAGGTCCATTTTGTTGTTTTACTTGAAACCTTCCAATTATTGCTTCCCACTTCTTATTGTTTTATCTGAAATTTTCAATTGTTGTCTTCCACTTCTTATTATCTTATTTGTAACTTTCCAACAATTGCTTTCAATTTTTCAATTCTTGACTTCCTCTTTTGTTATCTTATCTGGGTCTTTCCGGCTGTTGCCTTCACTTCTTTGTTGTTATCTTTTCTAAGTCTGACTTCTTATTATCTTAGAGATAAATTCATCGGACTAAGATTTTTAATCTTAGGAGAAAAAACATTCATCGGACTAAGATTTTTTATCTTAGGAGAAAAACATTCATCGGACTAAGATTTTTTATCTTAGGAGAAAAATTCATCGGACTAAGATTTTTATCTTAGGAGAAAAACATTCATCGGACTAAGATTTTTTATCTTAGGAGAAAAACATTCATCGGACTAAGATTTTGATCTTAGGAGAAAAACATCCATCGGACTAAGATTTTTTATCTTAGGCAGAAATTTGCACTGCTTTGTTCCTGTTACATACAAATAAATGTTTTTTCAGTTTTGAAAATGGTGGTCGGTTGTGAATTCTTGCTGGGGATGATTTCCTTCTTCCCTTACAACTTGTGTTATCTTCCTTCTTCCTCAAGTGGGTACCTGACTTCAATAAAATAAAACATCATTCCATTCTTCAGGAGGCACCGGACCTCAACTATGATTAAAAAATCTTTAAATATAATTTAAAAAGATAATGCCTTTTCGTTCTCCAGGCGGGCTCCCGACTACAACAACTTAAAAGGTAATGCCTCTGTTCTACGGCGGGCTCCCGACTACAACAATTTAAAAAGATAACGCCTCTGTTCTACGAGCGGGCTCCCGACTACAACAACAACTTGAAAATAAAACGCCATTCCTCTCTTCAGGCGGACTCTTGACTTCAACAACAACTTAAAAATAAATGCCTCCGTTCTACGGGCGGGCTCCCGACTTCAATAACTTTATCTGCATTCTATTACTGTTGTCCCCCTTTGCCTCCTAAACCATTTCCTTCTACTTGAAGTACCTTCTTTTAGAACTGCTTCCCTTAAAACTCGTGTTGTCTTCCCTCGAAACTGCTGGGGATAACACTGCTGGGGAATTGTTTACTTACCTGCTGGGGATAACGTTGTTGGGAATTATCTTTTCTTCTTCAAAACTTTTATTTTCTCTCAACACTGCTGGGGATAAAAATGTTATCAGCTGGGGGTAACGCTGTTGAGGATAACGCTGCTGGGGGAATCTCTCTTCTGCTTTTTTTTTTCCAACACTATGTTATCTTCCTCCTTCAAACTTGTGTTTCGTTCCTCTGAAAGCTGTTGGGGATAACACTGCCGAGGAATTTTAATTCCTTCAAAACCGGTGCTTTATTATTCTGAAAACTGCTGGGGATGACACAAGTTTCATCCTTTTGTTCTATTCATTGGGGATATGCCTTCCTTAATTAAAACTTGTTATTTTCATTGTTTCAACACTGCTGGGGATAACACTGGTTCAAAGATCACTTCCTTAAGACTGGTGTTATCTTTCTTCTTCCCCAAGTGGATACCTGATTTCCAGAAAATTGGGAAAAATTTTCTGCCCCAGTTTGATAATCTTCCTTGTGGCATGCCTTTCCGCCATCAATGACATTCCCGTCCCTATTTCAAATCAAAGAAAATTCTGTCAGTTTAAAATGTGGTGGTTGATTATGATGCTCCTGCTGGGGATGGTTCTCCTTTTCTCCTTCCCTGCTCTGCATTCCATTACACTATCAAAACTTGTTGGGGTTGATGTTATTTGCTGGGGATGATATTCCTGCTGGTCTTAGAAAGACTTGTCCTACTTTGCATCGTCTGGCCATCTTAAAACTTGGCTGATACCTTCTGACCTTCTAGAGGATTGCTTATTCACAAACCTCTCGACCATTATTTCCAGTTTTCTTATCTGGACCCGTATATTTTCCATGACAACTGATTCCCCTTGAAGAATTTTGCAATGTTTTGCTGATAAACCACTTTCTTCGTTCATCCGTGTCACTGAAATACCTTTTCTGCTGGGGATACCCCTCTTCTTTTGTGGCATAGCTCGGGAACGAGCATTTTCCCGACCTTTGAGTCTCATCTGAATTTCCCAAATCATGCCCATCGCTCTCCGCGTTGTTTTTTCTTGATTTGTCCATGGGCCTTGGGGTCTATAACCTTTGGTTCCCGTGGGGAATATCCTTCTTGACACTGGTCCATCCTTTTGTCAATCCCCTCTTGGTGGGGAATATTCTTCTGGGCACTGGCCTTGCGCTTGTTCCTCCTGACTTATGCCACTTGGATGTTCCAAACAGACTCTGTCTTGCATAATTGGAAAGCTGATGGCAGATTTTGAAGTCATTTCTCACTTGTTTTGACCAAACAGACTCTGTTGGGAATTTTTTCGATGAAAGGAGAAAGATAAAAGGAAAAATAAAAGGCAGAGGAAAAAGATGACTCTCTAATAAGGAAAACTATGAAATAAAAACCTATCAAACATGAATACCAACTCTAATGGTCATGACATGCACATGTAGCCTATCCTCCGTCGTTAGTTCTCCTTTCACAATCTTTGTCTGGTGATTTCCATCTGATTCTCTATCTTATTCGACTTGTAGTGCCCGAATGTTTTCACTATCAAGTCTCTTTCGTTTTGATTTCTCTCAGCTTACAATTGCCTCATGGTGCCTTTGAAGGTTTTCACCGGTAAGAGTCTCTTTTTTTATTTCTTTTCAGTTGGGGATTAATTTGTTACCGCTAAGACTCTCTAATATTTCTTTCTGCTGGAGATCAGAATCTTTTCTGCTGGGAATCAGAGTGTTGTGTTCTGATAAGACTCTCTCATTTGTCTGACTTGGCATCTTTTGAAGACTGGTCAAAAGGTCTTTCTTTGGACCGTAACGTGGGATTTTGGATAGGGCTAGAAAGAAAGGGTATTAAAGGCTCAGAAAAAAACAACTTGGGTTCAAAATTACAACCTTCGGAACTAGATTTCCTTACAACAAACACAACTTCTGCCCTAGTTTCTTGCTTGGGGATCTTTGATTTTTTGTTACACTATGACCGAGCCGTGAAGCGCCTACGTATCCTCTTTGAGGTATCAGGTCAAACGTAGTTTCCAATTCCTCGTCGTTCTAGTTTTACTTTCCACTTATTATTTTCTCTTTTTCTTCTTTTTCTTGTCTTTTTTTCTCTTTTGTTGTTTTCTCTTTTTTTCTTTTTCTTTTTCCTTTCTTATCCTTCATGTTTGTGTTTCTAATCGTTGTTACTGATTCCGAAAGAGGGGTATAAAAGAAAACAAATAAGGCTCAACGGGTTAACGAAGGATAAAGTGTTTAGGTAGCAGAACAAAATGCCTTCGTCATTCCAATCTTCAAAACATGCCAAGTGCAAACAACACAATTAAACATTCGCAACATCTTCTGATTGTGCCAGACTTGATAACCATATCCACATATTTGCCTTTCCATCTGTCATTTTTAAAACACCGCTGGGCAACACTCTCACTTTCATTACCACGAACGGCCCCCTTGTCAATACGACCAACTTGCTTTTATGGTTTCTTTGTGTTTTACTTGCCCCAGTTTCACATGGTTCGGGCTTTAAATAATCTCAAACTGTTCTTATTTCCTTTAAGTGTCCCGATCATCTTCCAATTGCTTCATGATTAACTTTTAAGATTAGGCCAAAATTACATACGCATGCCATGTCACTAGAGTTGACAGAAAAAAGAACTATAGAAAGGAGAGGACTAAACAACAAAAAATGTCTAGAAATAATAGAAAACCAGTCATTGCATTAACCGACGAAACAACAACTCGAACAACAAACAAACTAAACTGGGGTTGCAACCCTTAGAACAAACTTAGACACCATTAAATGAGATACTACGACCGAAGGGACTGGACAAAATCAAAGGATAGAAAGGTTTGAGTTACAAGACAACATCCGGATTACAACCCTGAAATAAACCGGACAACAGAAATGACAACAAAATGAGCCACCAAAATTCCTTCCTGAATGACTTTTCAATTGATAAGCTTTGACATTTAGCCACAAATTTGATTATCAGAATCAATATGGCCTTCTCCAGTTTTAGTCGGAAAATTCCCGAGTGGATTCTCATACCCCATGTCACCAGGCATTATCCTCACAAAGTGTGCATCATCATGTGCAGGTAAATGATTCAGCGTGATATTCTGGGTGTCTCTATCTTGAATCACAATCAACTCTTCGTGGATCATCCTTTCTATTTCCCTTTTCAAATCCCGACAATTTTCCACATTGTTCCCGAGAGCATTGGAGTGGTATTCACACCCTTTAGATGAGTCAAAGCTTCTTGCACGTCGGTCCACCTGATTTGGAGGAATGGGTGCAATCATGTCATGTTGTTTTAACTTCTCAAATAAGCTTGCATAGGACTCTCTTATTGGTGTAAAACTATCTTTCAACTTTTGTTCCCTTCTATACCCCTGGCTTGGATGTGGGTTATAAGGTACTTGAAAATTTTGTGGAGGCTGGTGGAGATTTTGTGACGTTTTTGCTCGCTTTCTTGGGTGATTTGATGGATGGACAACATACTGGGATGGATCCACAGAGTATGGGGAGTTTTGAGGTGGATAGTAATGCTCAGGGGAATCGTGGAAGATCTGATGAGGCTGCACATACCTTCGAGGTGTTCTTCGCGGACCTCTCCTTGACCCTAATGTCATCATGACTTCTTCATCCCTCTCATTTGTGTCACCAGATTCAATATGGACAGCCTGAGCTGCAACCTTGAGAGCTGCTTGACTTATGATTCTGCCTGTTTTAAGACTGTTCTCTACCATTTCTCCCATTTTGATCGCTTCCATGAAGGATTTGCCAACCGCAAACATCATTTTTTAAAAGTAATCGGGCTCTTGAGACTGAAGGAAGACAGTGATTAACTCGTGGTCATCCATGGGTGGCTTAGCTCGAGCTGCTTGCTCTCTCCATTTTTGGGGAGGATGTGACGACCCGACCCATCGTCTCATGTGTTGTTGCTCCGATTTCCCCCATCTTATGTTTCTCTATCCTTCATTATCAGTATTTTAGGTGATCGAGTCGATTTGGATTGGTTTTAGTAGGAAATGAGACACTTAGTCTCTTTAAGGAAGGTTTGTTTTAGAAAAGTCAAACGGACGTTGACTTATGTGTTAGAGGGCTCATATTTGAATTCCGATGATTCGGTTAGCTTCGGGGGATGATTTGTGACTTAGGAGTGTGATCGAAAATAATTTTGGAGGTCCAGTGTAGAATTAGGCTTGAATTGGCGAAGTTAGTATTTTGGCAAATTTCGGTTGATATGTTAGATTTTGATCCGAGGGTCGGAATGGAATTCCGAGAGTTGCTGTAGCTTTGTTGGGTGATTTTGGATATGTGTACAAATTTTTAGGTCATTCGGACATCGTTTGGTTGGGTTTTTGATCGAATGCGCATTTCGGAAGTTTTGAAGAAACTTAGGCTTAAATCCGATGTAATTTGATGGTTTTAGTGTTGTTGGATGTATTTTTATGATTGGAAAAAGTTTGAATAACGTTATAAATGTATTGGTATTTTTGGTTGAGGTCCCGGGGGACTCGGGGTGATTTTGGATGGCTAACGGGAATTTTTGAAGTTGGAAAATGCTGCAGAAATGCAACTGTCAGTGCATAGCAATGTTATTCTATGCGATTGCAGGGCTCTAATGCGATCGCATAGGTTTAGCTACAGTACCCAAGAATTTGTTCTATGCAATCACATAGGTTTAGCTACAGTACCCAGGAATTTGTTCTATGCAATCGCATAGGGTTAGCTACAGTACCCTGAATTTTGTTCTATGCGATCGCAGGGCTCTAATGTGATCGCATAGGGTTAGCTACAGTACCCAGGAATTTGTTCTATGAAATCGCATAGGGTTAGCTACAGTGCCCAGGAATTTTGTTCTACGCGATTGCAAGGCACTAATGCGATCACATAGTGTTAGCTACAGTACCCGAACAGAATGTTAAAAACATTTCATCCGCGAACCCAACCCATTTTTCCAGCATTTTTGGTCATTCTTGAGAGCTTTTGGACGGGAATTGAAGGGGTTTTGATGGGAAGTGATTGGAGGTAAGTCCTATGAATTAAATACATGATTTTATTGTGAAATCATCCTTGAAATTCATGAAAATATAGCCAAATTATAAGAAATTAGGGCTTGAGATTGAAATTCTAAATTTGGGATTTGAAGGGCCATTTGTGGTCCGATTTGGGTGTTCCTGGTATGACGGACTCGTGGCGATATAAGGAATCCGTTGATGTTAATTTTATAATTTTTCGAGACGTGGGCCCGGGGCTCGGGTTTTGCAAATTTCGTGAATTTCGATATTTTTCGATTGTTTTTGATTGGGTATTGTCCCATTTGCATATTGTGATGTATTCGCTCTGATTTTGGATAGATTTGACGCGCGTGGAGGCTGGTTTGAGGGGCAAAGGTGTCGAGAGCTAGAGATTTCACCTGCTCGAGGTGAGTAATACTTGTAAATGATATCCTGAGGTTTTGAAACCCCGGATTTGCACATCATAGTGCTGTATTGAGGTGACTTGCACGCTGGATATGAGCGTGGGGTAGAGCACCGTTGGGGATTGTGACTTGGTCCGTCTTGGTTGTTGATTTTACCGTGTATTTGACTGAAACTACTTGTATCATCATACTATGGGCTGACTGCCATGTTAGTGTTAATCCTTCGGGGATTGATATTACTGTTTTAGCATATCTTGCATATCATTTGGTTTCAGTCCAAGGTTCTAAATACTGTTTTTGCAACTCAGTCATACTTCTAAGTTTTGAAAACTCAAATGATATTTTAAATGATATTTCGGGTCGAGAATAACTGTTTTACAAA
The DNA here is from genome assembly GCA_026770625.1 of Nicotiana glauca. Lineage (NCBI taxonomy): Eukaryota > Viridiplantae > Streptophyta > Magnoliopsida > Solanales > Solanaceae > Nicotiana > Nicotiana glauca. Next base: position 73,831 of record MU688884.1, on the reverse strand, counting down.
TGCCCAAGGGGCTTATGTTGATTTCTGGACTGAGCATGGATCGGGCTGCACGCCGTAGTAGTGATTTTAAAATAGTGGTAAAAATGACACTGTATGATGTGACTTGAAACAGTGGTAACAATGACACTGTATGATGTGAATTGAAACAGTGGTAACAATGGCACTGTGGGATATGAATTTGTCAGGTAACAATGACTGACCATGATTTGATTGATGCCACGAGATGGCTTGTTATTGCGCTTGGGCTGTAGGAGCCCCTCCGGAGTCTGTACACACCCCCAATGAGCTCCATCGGCGATAAATAAATGGAGCGGGCTACACGCCGCAGCGGGTACTAGAGTGTACCGTCATATGCATTGCATTGCACTCATGCGTTTGTTCTTATTTTGTAATGTTGTCATGACATTCAACACTCATATCATTGGCATCCATGCTACTTCTTGCACTGTTTACCAGATACCCTGATGTTATTTGTTAATGGAGTGCTGTGCCCGAGAGGCTGATGTTGTACTTTGTGAGTTGAGAGTGAGCCCGCGGGGCTGATACTGTACTGAGAGGTTGATATTGAGCCCGAGGGACAGATTTCTGATTATTTCTTACTTATTGAAATTATTTTCGCAACTGTTGAAAATGAATATTTTCAAAAGAGGTTTTAACTGAGCCCAGATGTTTTCTAAAGGATTTCACATTTTTACTGTTCTTCTCAAAAGGGGTTGTACTGTTCTATATAGCATGATGGAGTGCCTTACATGATTTCTTGCTTTCAGCTATTATTTACTTTTATTACTCACTGAGTTGGAGTACTCACTTTACTCCCTGCACCTCGCGTGCAGTTGCAGTTATTGTTCCCCCCGGTAGCAGGTTATTAGCGGATTAAAGGCATTATTATTGAAGCTGAGCAAGGTGACCGCCAGCGTTCGTGGCACCGGACTTCATCTTTTGAACTTTAAATTTTATTTTTGTATATATATTATTGGCCATATAATGGTGTTCAGTCTCCTTTAGATTCTCGTGACTTGTGACACCCCGGTTAGGGTTGTGTTGGGTTGGATTTACGCATATTTTTATATATGTTTCCGCTATTTGGTATTATTAAACCATGTTGCACTATAATTGTGTTAAATGATTATTTTTAAAGGATGAATTGGGTTGACTGACTGGCCTTGTCTCCACAAGAGGCGCCATCACGACCGGGGTATGTAAATTTGGGTCGTGACAGCATATTTCCTGAAACTTTCACTTGGTTTCTTCTTCAGGTGTGAAAGGGAAATGTGGTCTGGGACAGTGTCGATGTTGTATTGGAACTGTTTGACAAAGGCCTGTGCCATGTCGTTCCAGACGTACCAACGAGATGGGTCTTGATCCAAAAACCATTAGGATGCTACTCCCGTAAGGCTTTCCCCAAAATAAGCTATTAGCAATTCTTCATTTCTTTCCACACCTCTTAGTTGATTGCAATACCTTTTCAAGTGGGCCATAGGGTTTCCATGTCTATCGTATTTTTCAAATTTGGGGATCTTGAAACCAGGCGGCAAGTGGACATCGGGGAACATACATAGATCTCTGAAGGCAACACTCTTTTGACCTGCTATTGCTTGCGTGTTTTTCAACCGTTGTTCTAATCTTTTCACTCTTTGGGTTATTTCTTCCTGTACCCTCGTTCGGGCGGGATTCTCAATGTTTGCAGGAAGATCGAATGAGTACAAGTGGTGCTCTTGCTGTGTAGCAAATTGTGACTCATGACAGGGCTCTCCTTGACCATTGGCCCATGCTTGACGTATTTCAGTCATTTTCTGTTTCGGTGTTCTATTTTCCTCAAACACCGTAGACTCTAGTTGAACTTTCTGACCCTAAGTCTCTTGAGCACTTGTAATAGCTTCGATGTCAGTTATCATTTTTCCTTGGATCTTGTGTTTCCAGCTTACCACAAAACGACCACCTCAACTTTCTCTATAATTCAAAACAAAACATGTTAGAATAGAGTCGGTCGGTCCTTATTATTATCAACATCTTTTCTTTTTTCATTTTTTCATTTCTTTTTGCTTTTTTGGTTGTGGTCGAATCTTATGGAGATTGCCTACGTATCATGATCCCGCATGAATCAGACCTTGCGTAGTTCAGGCCAATGCAAGGTAAAAAAACAATAAAGCATATTTTGGAATTTTCAAATTTTCACAGTAAAACACACTTTGATTACAATGATTAAAAAAACTGGCAAACTTGGACCGAACTAACAGACTCTGGTGAAAGACGAGATAGAGATTTGAACATTAAACAACCCACATACTCTAATAAAAAGAAATACAAATTAAAAAACAGACTGACAGATTCCTTTCCCTATATGCCAATTTTAACCAAATGGCTATTTTTTGCAAACGTGGCCCCTTATGAATTTTGAGGCCGGGAAGGATTATTTTACAAACTTGCCCGTTCTTTTATGAAAATAGCATTTCAACAACTGAAAGATACTCTAAGGCTACCTCGGCAAGAACGGTTTATACACTACCGAAGCTGGCTCGGCTTATTTTGACCAAAAATCCAAACGGCATTCACTTGCTCACTGACTCTTTCCTTATTTTTAAAACTTAAAATAAAAGACCGGGTTTTGCAAACACGGCCTTTCATCACCTCGGGGATGAAGATTTTAAGGATGCGTTAGCTAACGTGCCAAAATCCTAAACAATGATTAAAGGTGGCCGTTAATGGAAAGTCATCCGGCTTCCCCTTCGGGAACATTCGGTTATTTCCGGCAAAAACGGCATCACCGACTTATTTATGACTCTTTTTCTTATTTTTCAAAAATAGAAAACCCAATATTGCAAGCACGACCCTTCAACGTCTCGGGGACGAAGATTCTAAGGTTGTGTGGGTCAATCAACCAAAAATCTAAAAAAAATGACCAAAGGTGGCCGTTTATGCAAAGTCAGCCTTCCGGCATCCCTTTTGGGGAACATTCGGCTATATTTGACAAAGGTGGCACCACCCGACTTATTTATGACTCTAATTAAAAATTTGACTTTTTTTATTATTATTATTATTATTATTCTTTTTTTTTTTGCAAAAGGGGAGTTGGATCCGATGAGAGTTGCCTACGTATCTCACATCCGGTGAGAATCAAACATGCGTAGTTCGGGCAAAGAAAGTAAACTACTTTTGAAACAACACTCTTTTCTTTTGCTTTTCAAAATAAATAAAAAAAAATAAAAAAACATTTCTCTTTCTTTCTTTCCTTTTTTTTTCAAAATTTCGGCAGAGTTTCGACACTACTTGGACATTGGTTTTTCTAAAAATAAGTAGTTATCTCTCTACACTGCTATTTTTCTCTTTTTCCTCTTTTTTTTCCACCATTTTCCAATATTCCCAATTTTCATAAGTCGGTCAACATGCAAGTCTGAAACAAATAAATGCGTAAAACAACTAGGATGCAGCAGGATAGTCTTTTAATTTCAGGTTACCTGTCCTAGACGGACCCAACCCCTGTGTTGAGTCTCCTAAGTCAAATGCAAAATGATGCAAATAAGCGTTCCTACTAGGGATCCGGCATGAAGTCAAGTTATTCTAGGTTCAAAACCTGAGTATGTGTTCTAGACAGTGTACCCGAGCGGACAACTCGAGTCGGGGAGGGGGCTACGTACCGGGGACCTGCAAGATCGTCCGGCTTTGTAACTTGTCCGAGCCCTTTTCTTATTTCAAGGCATGACACTAACAGAATAGGGAGTCTCAACCAGTCAGCACATCTCCGGAGGTGAGAAGAGAAGGGTTTCAGCACAGTTTGTATATACAGTTCAAATAATATCAAAAGCGGTAAAAAGCATCATTTGCACATTTTAGCCCAATCATATAATAAAATCAGATAATAAATAAAGCTAAATACAACAATTATTCTAAGCTCGAATTTCTAACCCTGAACCGGTGGTTCTAGGTTATACTGGTCCCCAGCAGAGTCGCCAGAGCTGTCGCACCTCCTTTTTATGCTACTCCACCCCGCGAGGGCGTAGTAAATAGGGGGTTTTCCAATTAAAGGACAATCGAAACGAGATTCGTTTATTAAGAGATTCAGAGTCGTCACTTGGGAGATTTATGGTGTCCCAAGCCACCGATTTGAATCCCGAATCAAGGAAAAGATTGACTCTGTATTACAGTCCGTGAACCAGAAATCCGGATAAGGAATTTTGTTAACCTGGGAGAAGGTGTTAGGCATTCCCGAGTTTCGTGGTTCTAGCACGGTCGCTCAATTGTTATATTTGTCTTAAATTATCTGATTTTTAATACATATTTTTACCTATGTGCTTTTAACTTTGAACCGCTTTTATTATTATTTTTAATGAGAATTGCAACGTCGTGAAAACACACCTCGAACCACATCACATCAATGTACCCGTGATTATTCACATACTTCGACTCCGTTGAGATTTGGATTTGGGTCACATAAATGTGCACCCGAGTTTAAGAAAGGTAATGTTATTAAATACGAGCCTAAAGAGACTAACACGTTATTATTTTGGGGAAGACCGTGAAATTCGCTAAACGGCCCGTCCCGAAATCTAAGTAATTATTATAACCATTTATCGAGGGCCCCGCAGTTTGTGCGTTTTATTTGGCGAGGCTCATCTCATTTTTATTAAAAAGGCAATCCTAAAGTGACTATGATTTTTTCTATTTTATTGGTCTCTAAAAGAAAACATAATTAATTAACATGCTTGAAAAGGACCTAACTTATTAGTTATTAGATCAAAACAAATGCAAAAGGAAAATTGCACTCAAGCTTGTACAAAGGGAGATTGTTTCGTTCCTTATTCTATTAATGAATATGACTAAAGTTGAGATTACAAATAGAACATGAGATTGACAACAATATTATCAAAACAAACTAACTATTCTCCAACTGATTTAACTAACATTATTAGATGCATTAAACTATTGGAAATTACCGCATGAAATTCAGAATCATTTGGAATTCATTTTTTCACAATTATTTGAAACTAAAACTAACCTTAATTTCTAATGCTCACCCGAAAGTTTGTTAAAGTTAATAGACACTTGAAAAGTTTATTATCATTAATATTCAATGGAATGTTAACACGTCTTGTTCAAACCCAACTCATGCCTACTGGTAGAATGTAAGAACGAACTGATAAACTGGTGACTAATCAACTCAAATCCTAACACCACCTTAGTTACTAATTACGGGTTGAGTTACTTCTACTGATACGTAATTTCTGATTTAAAACAGAAAACTGGACTGTTCAAATTAGCACTGAAACCCGAACTTGTTTTTACCATTACTAAAATTTTGACCTACATCACACTATACTATACTGTACTAGTAATGCATTAAACCAAATTAAAATCAGTAACTGGAGAATTCACATACTCATAGGAGCAAACTGAGCTAACTGAACAGTCTATAAAAGTCCATTCCGAGTTTAAACAATAGAAACAATACTAGTTAAACTGTCTAAGTTTAAACAACTCTTATGCACTGAAATTTAATAACTATCCATTTCTAAACTAATTGCATCCACGAACATTCATACTGAGCATGGACTTCGAACACCCCTTCATTTCATTTTCAATTTGAAGATTACATCAGTCAGAGGGTCAAATGTATGTACCTGGAGATTAGACATACAACAGGAAGGAGTAAGATCAGTAGCAGCAGCAACAAATAGCAGTAACACCAGCAGGTGTGAGACAACTTTTAAAAGACCAACACAGCAAGTATAACAGCAACACCAGCAACAGACTAGACCCAGGAATAATATGAAACCAGTAGAAAACCAACAGCAACTATCAACACACAAATAGGCCCTACTGGACTTGAAATAAACCAAAAGATTGCTCCAGTAGATCCCAAATAAAACAACCAAAACAACTTAGTTTCAACCAAATACCAATCGAAATGCAGTACCGGCAACCTAAAGATGAACTCGAAAATATAACTTGATAATTAAAGTTGAAGTTCTCTTTAGTTTTCAATGAAACAGTATTAGTTGAACTAGTTGACTCCTTAAACTCTCTCAAGATGCTCTCTTTAATATCCTTTAAAATGATCTCCTAAAATTCTCTAAGAAACTGATTTTTAGGGTTCAAAAACTAGCCCCCATTATGTCCAAACCCCCTTCTATTTATACCACATACCATACCTGAAAACACAGCTCCCTAAACCTTAAACTATTAGGCAAACATTCTGCTCATTCCCTTTAGAACCCCATTACTACATGTTTTGTTTTCTTTTAATTCATTTGTCCCCCACTACCATTTGTCTAATTCATTTTTAATTCAAAGTTATGGGTGCCTATTGTTTAATCATTTCTATTAACCCCTCCCATGTTACTATGTTTTGTTCCCCACTATTACTAAACAAAGCATTAGTTTAAGCATTATACTAACAGACCACTCAGATTAGCCCTTTAAGTTTTGAACTTCCCAAATTGCCCCCTGATGTTCATGAAATTACTGTTCTATCCCTAACCCAATTACTTTCAATCTATAGCTATAACCAATTCCCTACTCAAAATCAGTCAACAATTCCAACAAGACACTCAGATCAAATTGAATGGCATCAAAGCAGAGGGAATGAGCTAATCATATTGGGAACCAATCATGATCAACTCGGACAAAATGAACGAGCAGGGAACCAACAGTATGATGAATCAACAAAGAGCATGGGATCAAACAATACACACAAAATCAAACTATAAGAGAAACTAATCAACCTATCGAATTATTCTTATCAGAGGAAGAACAAACGTACACAACTTGAATCGGAATTACCACAAAATCCGATTAAACTACTAGCTTACTGCTTTGGATTTACTAAATTGATACGTGAAAAATTGATACGTGAACACTTAAAAACAAAAAATAGAGATGAAGAATCAGATAGAGCTCAAACCAACCAAAAACGAGCTAACACAGGAAATAAAAACAGGATTGACTAGCCATTAAAAGGAACCGAAATTTAAGAGAACAAAGGAAATCACAAAATCGATAAGGGACTTACTGACTTTAAAGCTCAATCTTAACAGTCAAAGCTTGCTCGACTTCCAATGGGGTCTTCAAATGGTGTCACGTATTTGTCCTTGTCCAGAGCAAACTCGTAGCACCGTTGAAATATCCATTCGAACAAACTGGTCCTGGAAATTTGTACAGAAGGACCCTAGGTCTAATGCATGAAGACCCGGTGGAGTTTGAAGGGTTTTGCCTTGAGATTCAGGATGAGGGTAGTCTGGTGGTCAAATGGTGTAACTTTGGGAAGGTTTAGGGTTGGCGCCGCCACCAGGGAATCTTGTGGTGGCGCTAGGTTTCTTGGGCTTAAAATCGATATTCGACGAGGGGGATTGGGATTCGAGGGAAACCAAGGTCATTTTAGTGGTGAGGGAGGCCTAGTGGTGGTATGGTGTTAACTTGGTGTCAAACAGATAGGCTAGGGTTTTCGGACTGATATTCGATTGATTATTTGAAGGGATTGGTTGGGATTCGAAGGAAATTGGTAGTGGATTGGAGATGAGGAGGTTATGGTGAAGAAGTGGTATAATTTTGGAGGTCTTTGGTGACTGACCGCCACCGTGGGTGATTTTCGGCGAGCGGTCAGCGACGGAGTGAGGCGGAGGGAGACGAGCTCGTCTCTGAGGCTTAAAGAGACGAAGAGGGGGGGGTTTGGATTGGGGAGGGGGGGGGGGGCTGGGTACGTTGGGATCTTTATATACCGAGTGAGAGAACCAATCCAGGCCGTTAGATCATTTGAGATCAATGGCCTGGATCACTCGACTAAACCGAATGGTGTCGTTTGGCCTTCTTTGGGACCGGATCGGTTTGGGGTAAACGGGTGGGGCTGGTTTGGTGTGCCTGGGTTGATGATCTTGGCCGTTGGATTGATTTAATCCAACGGCACTGATTGGAAGCGACAAAACGACGTCGTTTGGAACGTCTGAGAGACCAGGCCAATTGGACCGGGTTAGGCAAATGTTTTGGGCCTGGACTTGGTCAAATTTTGATGGCCCAGTCTGGATTTTCTCTTTATTTTCATTTCCTTAATTTCTAATTAATAAAACCAAAATTCTAACTTAAATGATAAAATTCAAAATTAACTAAAATGCTAATTAACTCCTAATAATAATTATCACACGATATTAAACACCAATTAAAAGTAAGTTCACACAATTTGGACATTAAATGCCGAAAATGCAAAGTACATATTTTTGTGATTTTTCCATTTTTTGTAGAACAAACTTAATTACTCCTAATTGTAAGGTTATGTCCTAAAAATGCAAATGCGACATATTTTTGTATTTTTCATTATTTCCACAAATAAACATGCACATACAACTGTAAACAATTCACGAAAAATAATACAAAACTCACAATAATTGTAAACAAATAAAATTATTTTACTTTTGAATTTTTGGAAGTAATTCTCATATAGGGCAAAAATCACGTGCTCACGGTCATTACTGTAACAAAATTGGACATATATATTCTTTTCATCAATTTTGTAAATCTAACATTTCGTGATGGATTTGGAAAATTAAAAATAATCCTATTCAGTAGAACTAACCAACAAGGACTCACGCAAGCTTGAGTACCTAAAAGAAGGTGATAATTCTATTTTGCAAGAGCAACACAGAAATTGCTGTAAAGGAAAATGATATTTAGACAGTGCGTGTTCCAGTCACACGACGGGTGACAAAAATCTGTTCAAAGAAGTCATAAAAATAATTGGTGAAAATGTCAAATTTGGTGATGATTCAAAAGGAAAGTAGTTGGTACATGTATTGTTTCATTTGAAAATAACCGTGACATTACAGAGGTATATCTTGTAGAAGGACTCAACTGTAATATCTAGAGCATAAGTCAACTATGTGATTTGAGATATGAAGTAAAATTGAAGAACACAGGATGTGCCATTGATGATGAAACATGTAAAACTATTCTTCCAGGAAAAATGTATGAAAATATTTATATTCTTGATGGCATTGAAAATATAGACAGTCACATTTATCTAGCATCCATTTATCATGATCCATGGCTTTAGCGTAAAAAACTTGGTCATACAAGCATGCATCTTATTGAAAAACTGTCCAAGCATGATTTGTTTATTGGTCTTCCCAAACTCATCTTTTCTAGAAATCATGTATGTGATGCATGTCAGATTGGTAAACAAACTAGAAACTCTTTCAAAACCAAGGATACTGTGTCCACTACCAAGCCATTGCAATTACTTAATATGGACTTGTTTGGACCCACTAGAACTGCTAGCATTGGAGGTAAACATTATGCTTTTGTTATTATTGATAACTACTCACATTTTACACGGGTAATTTTCTTATCTCATAAAGATGAATTTCTGAAATTTTTTAAGGTTTTCTGCAAAAGAATTGAAAGAGAAAAAGGGTATCTGATCACAACCATCCAAAGCGACCATGGAGGAGAGTTCAAAAGTAGATCATTTGAAGAATTCTGTAATGATCAAGGGTATATCCATAACTTCTCAGCCCCAAGATTACCCCAACAGAATGGAGTAGTTGAGCGCAAAAATAGAACTCTACAAGATATGGCAAGAACAATGATATTTGAACATTCACTGCCAAATTATTTCTAGGCAGAAGTAGTCAGTACAATATGTCATATTCTTAATAGGTGCCTCATAAGACCTATTTTGAAGAAGACTTCATATGAATTATGGAAAGGTAAGAAGCTAAATATATGCTAGTTTTACCATTCAGAAGTAAGTATTTCATTCACAACAATGGTAAGGATAACCTTTGAAAATTTGATCCAAGGAGTGGTGAATGTATTTTCCTTGGTTACTCTATTAACAGTAGATCTTTAAGAGTTTACAACAAACGTACATTATCTGTAGAAGAATCAGTGCATGTTATATTCGATAAAAATAACTCTAAGGCCGAGAAAGGAATCATTGTAGGTAATGAATACAACAACCAAGAAGTATCACAGACAAATAAACCACAGAAGTCGATTGATGTCCCATCTACAATCAAATAGTCGAATAATGAACATGTGATCAACCCTGCTAAACCACAAAAGGAGTCGACTACTTCTGCAGTTGGAACTCGTCCGAATGAATGGAGAAGTGAACATGAATATCCTCAAAATTTCATTGTAGGGGATCCAAGCGAAGGGATGAAAACTAGAGGATCTTTAAAAAAAAAGCAAATATTGCACTCATCTCTCAAGTAGAACAAAAGAAAGTTGATGAAGCCCTAAAGGATTCCATATGGATACAAGCAAAGAAGGAAAAACTTGATCAATTCGACAAAAACCAAGTTTGTAAATTAGTCCCTAGGCTTGCAAGCGCTACTATACTCATAACAAAGTTGGTATTTCAAAACAACATAAATGAAGAAGGAAAGGTAGTAAGAAAAAAGCCAGACTAGTAGTTCAAGGCTACTCACAACAAGGCGTTGACTATGATGAAACTTTTGCACCAGTAGCACGGTTAGAATCAATTCGTATATTGCTTGCTATGCATCTTTCAAAGGTTTTAAATTTTTTCAAATGGATGTCAAAAATGCTTTTCTAAACGATTTTATTGATGAGGAGGTATATGTAAAACAAACTCCTGGTTTTCAAAACTCACAATTTTCTTATCATGTGTACAAGCTAGCTAAAGCCCTTTATGGACTCAAACAAGATCCTCGAGCTTGGTATGAAAGATTGATTTCCTTTTTAACTGATTATGGATTCACTATATGTAAGGTGGATACCACTTTATTTATCATAAGATCTATTGAAGGTAATCTTATTATTCGAATCTATATAGATGATATCATATTTGGTAGTACTAATCTTCTTTTGTGCAAGGATTTTTCAAATATCATGCAATGTGAGTTTGAAATGAGTATGATGGAAGAGCCTATATATTTCCTTGGACTACAAATCCATCAACCAGAGAGTGGAATATTCATTTGTCAAAACAAGTATACAAAGGAATTGATTCGAAAATTTAGAATGAGGAATTCCAAATAATTTGGAACTCCTATGAGTCCGTCTAAAATTTTAGATAAGGATGAACAGGAAAAATTAGTTGACGAAACCAAGTATCGTGGAATGATTGGATCTCTACTATATCTAACGTCTAGTCGACCAGATATCATGTTCGGTATTTGTAAATATGCCAAGTTTCAGACAGCTCCTAAGAGTCTCACTTAACACCAGTGAAGCAAATTATTTGCTATCTCATTGGAACCACCTCTTACGGACTTTGGTATCTTTGCTTTAACAATTTTAAACTTGAGTGTTTTTAGATGCTGATCTTGCAAGTGACAAAGAGAATAGAAAAAGCACAAGTGGGACTTGTAAATTACTAGGAAAAGCACTAATCTCCTGGAAACAACAAGGAACAGAGATCAATGGCTCTTTCCACAACTGAAGTAGAGTACATCGCTATTGGACAATGCTGTGCTCATTTGCTATGGATGTCTTATTAATTGGGTGACTATGAATTATTTTTAAGCCCATTCAAATATTATGTGATAATTCTAGTGTTATTTGTCTATCAAAGTGTAACGACCCGGCCGGACGTTTTTGGAATTTACGCCCCGATCCCCTATTAACTGCTTCCCCTAAGTTCAATTCTACTATTTTGGTTTGCCGGTACGTTCGGTGTCAGGATTTAGAGTATTTTGGGACACTTAGTCCCTAAATGAGAGCTTAAGAGTTGAAAAATAGTCCGTAATCGGAACAGTGTAAAGATGGCCTCGGAATGGAAATCCGATTGTTCTGTTAGCTCCATTAGGGGATTTCGGGGTTGGGAGCGTGTTCGGAATATATTTTGGAAGTCCGTGGCTCATTTAGGCTAGAATTGCCGAAAGTTAGTATTTCGGCGATTTCTGGTTAATAGCTAAAATTTTGATCCAAGGGTCGGAATGGAATTCCGGAAGTTGCTGTAGCACCGTCATGTCAATTGGGATGTGTGTGCAAAATTTCAGGTCATTTGGACGTGGTTTGGTCGGGTTTTTGATCGAATGCGTGTTTTTGAAGTTTTAAAAGAACTTAGGTTTGAATTCGATGTAATTTGAA
>MU688884.1:53623-60917 GCA_026770625.1 Nicotiana glauca | reverse complement strand
TGTCTAACCTTGTGTGGGGGACTTTGTCCCTTAGGATATAATATTTGGTAATTGGGTGCCTTGTACGTGAGGTGACGAGTGCGTACCTGAGCCAATTGTTGAAAACCCGAATTTTTACTTATAATACTTAAACTGAGTTTCTTCCGTATTTGCTTCATTCTACTTGTTATTATAGTCTGTGCTAGTATAGGAAAACATGATTAGTTGATCCAAATTGCCTATTTTCTTAATTTTCCTTAATTGTAATTACGTGAAGCGTGTTAGGCCAGAATTATTTGTTGCCTTGTATTGTTGCACTTCAATTTCTGAATATTTCTCTGATTTTTGGTTGCGTATTTATTTTGGGACTACGGGACGGTATCCCGGGAGATCCCCCTGCACTTTTATTTTGGGACTACGGGACGGTATATCGGGAGATCCCCCTGCACTTTTATTTTGGGACTACGGGATGGTATCCCGGGAGATCTCCCTGCATTTTTATTTTGGGACTACGGGACGGTATCCCGGGAGATTCCCCTGCACTTTTATTTTGGGACTATGGGATGGTATCCCGGGAGATCCCCTTGCATTTTTATTTTGGGACTACGGGACGGTATCCCGAGAGATCCCCCTGCACTTTTATTTTGGGACTACGGGACGGTATCTCGGGAGATCCCCCTGCACTTTTATGATTGGACTACGGGATGGTATCCCGGGAGATCCTTTGATACTGGTACGAGAGTTGGAGTACGGGACGGTATCCCGGGAGATCCATTGGACAATTGAGGAGAGGGCTACAGGACGGTATCCTGGGAGACCCTCATTGGTATTTAAGAGTGAGTTGTGTTTACCCAGTGTTTCTGCTTTATCCTGGTAGTTATTATTGTTTTGTTGATTTGCCTTATTACACTGCTACGTTTATTATTTTTGTCAGATTTCCACACTGTTAATTATTGCTACTGTTATATTTTTGCCTCAGTAGGGCCCTGACCTTTCCTCGTCACTACCCAACCGAGGTTAGGCTTGGCACTTACTGAGTACCGCTGTGGTGTACTCATGCCCTTCCTGTGCATGTTTTTCATGTGCAGATCCTACATGTACCTCTACTCAGGCACACTATCCTTGCGGTGAGGAGACATACAGAGACTTCGAGGTATATCTGCACCGTCCGTAGACCGAAGAGCCTTCTTCTTTATTCTAGTTGTAGAGCTGTTATCCTATCATACTTTTGATGTAGTTATTCTGGAGATTAGAGTACTTGTTGGAAATTCTATTAGCCTGTGTTTCCTGTGAGTTTTCCGGTTTTGGGAATTTATTTGGATTTCGTGATATGGGTTGTATTATGCCAAGTGGCACTTATACAAAGTTTTCTTTTGACAGTAAAATTCTCAGGTTTTTGTCTTCGCAATTTAGTTTGTTTTTCCGCAAGTTGTATAAATTCCGCATTGTTAGGCTTACCTAGTTGTAAGGACTAGGTACCATCACGATATGTTCACGGAGGGCGAACTGGGGTCGTGACACAAAGAATCTTGTGCATCATTCTAGAGCTAAGCATATAGAAATTAAGCACCTCTTTATTAGAGATAATGTTCTTAAGGGCAACATAGAATTATTGTTTGTTAGTTCCGCCAATAAATTACCAGTAAAATATACATATTTACAAAAACCTTAGTAGAAGATAGATTTTGGCATTACGAGACACTCTTGGAATTACTATATCTTTGTTTAAATATTTCCTTAAGTGTGTAAGATGAATTAACTATGTGTTTGTTACTTTTCCTGTTTCACACCTTTTTACAATCTTTCAGAGACCGGTTAATAATTGCGTCAAATATCTGATGCCTTTTAGTTTGTACTCAATTTCCTTTTATCACCCTTTTAAGGTCAAAGCTGCATTTATCTTTCTCAAATTATTTATATCTCCAGTTCCCTGTTCCAAACCCTATCGTGGCAAAGTACTCTAAAAATCCATCTACTTCCATCGGCAAAAGCACTTGCTCTAGGGAAAAACCCTCTTCTCAACCTCCTGAACCAGTCAATCTAGGATCAGACCACTCCGAGGAATCTTTCTTTTAAGATCTCTTAGATGATGCTCGCAGTCTCAACGAGAAGGCCCTAGGAAAACGACTCATAGCAGAATTTCCTGAAACTTTTACTCCCAAAAATCCCAAAACTGATATCTCCAGTTCTCTTGAGTCTGACCTAAATTTCTTGGACACTCCAAACAAGGATGCCTTCATTGCTTTCAAATACAAGCCTATCGCTCATAGCAGAGTTGTCGATTTAAATTTCATGGGCAGCCGCAATGTAAAGGAACTCTTCGACTTCTATGGTTGGAAATTTCTCTCTTTACCTCCTCCAAAGGTATATGAATCCCTTGTTAGAATATTTTATACTAATCTTCGTTCTAGCCAACCTGATAAATTAAAAAGCTTGGTTCTTGGCAAACGTATTGTTCTGGAGTGTGCTCTGTTTGATACTATTTTTTAATCTAGTTGTTCTGTTTTTTCTATGCTCTTTAAGAACACGTGGCCTGAAGTTTTTGAAATTTCTTTTGATCAACCTAAAAGGTGTATAGCTAAATCACCCTCTAACTCTCTCCCTAGTTAACTAGGACCAGTGATGTCTATTTTGAAACTTATGTCTTAGAACATATTGTAGCAACCACTCTTTTTCCAAGAACAAGATCATTCTCTACCTTCTCCCAGCATGATACATTCTTAGTTTACCGCCTTCTGACAAAGCACAAGGTCAAATTGTCCTCTTGGGTCATCAATTTCATGATAGAAAGTGTCGATAATCCCATAAGTCTTCCTTATGGTATGGTTATCACCCATCTGCTTGAAGCCAACAACATATCCTTTGTTGACCATCCCTATATCACTGTCACCAATCTTACAGTTCTAGGGAATTTGCTAGCATGGGTTATATTTCTATAAAGGGTGCGTGGGTCAAGAAACAAGAAGGTGAAACTATTCCCCTCTAATTCTAAGGCAAAAGCTCATGTGTCTCACCCCAGTACAAGTGATTCTGACTTCTTAGAAAATCTCGCCTCCATCAATAAAACACTATATGTCATCAAGAACTCCTTAACCTTTATGCAAAGCCAAATTGAAGATATCCATGGAATGGCAAAAGAGACAAGGTCTGACGTGACCAAGATTCGAGGGAAAATTCTTAAGACTACAGAAAACGTTGTAAGGGACTTCAAAGAGATGCATGGCAGAATTGATGGGGTCTCTATCACATTGAAGTCTAGCTTTGATCGTCTCAAGGAGGCAGTTTGCAACACCCTTACTTACTTTCTGAGTCGCTGATGTTTGGTTATTTAAGAAAATTTTCTTTTTTGCTTTGTTTTTGTGACTGATGATTCAGTCATTGGTTGTACTCTTAGGACAAATACTTTTAATTTTCATGCTTTTATTTTGTTTTTGTTGATGATAAAGGGGGAGAAATAGTAAGAAAGCTTAAGACTGGCGTTTCTATGTATTCTATACTTCTCTATTTTGTGTCTTGTTCTATGTTTTCAAATTGCAGGCAGAACGTATGATATACAAATGAGAGGGAGTCGACTACAAATTAGAGAGAGCCGACTACAAATGAGGCATAATAGAATGTCCAACTGGGGGGGGGGGAGTTGACTAGACACATCTGCTAAGAAACGCGAATTAAAGGAGAATTGACTACAACACACTCAAGGTGGCTGATCAACAGGGAAGTATTTTCAATGTTATTTTGTCATCGTCAAAAAAGGGGAGATTGTTAGATCATAGTAAATTTCAAGAATGTAAAATAACCAATTACTCCCTATGTGTAGGAAAGGATTCTGAGCACTAATATGGAGGAATAAATAAATCAAACAAAAAAGGAAAGAGAAGTGGACAAATCAATCAAGGAACATGGAAAAATAAATTAAAAGAGATATTTTAGGAAGGATCTAAATCAAAGAAGATTACGAACAGAAAATCATCCGCTAAAGATTTTCCCGCATAATGACGTCAATCGAAGGCATTAATCACGGGATTTAAAACCAGGAATATTCTCTCAATTACGGAAGAAACCACTCAAGCCCATGAGTCAAGACAAGTCAGTAGAAGAATCAATCTACAAATCCGTCTGAATACAAACTCGTTTCAGTTCACAATCTCTTAAAAAGATGTAACATACTTGAAGGCCTCGAGAAGTATAATAACCTACTACAACAACCTTGGAATAATATACTTTAATCAAACCAACTTAAATATGTTTGTTCTACTTTAAAAAAAATACTATAGTCTGCTTTAGATTTATTCTGTAACAAAGAAGAGAAGAGAGAGAGAGAAAAGAAAAATGGTGAGGCATTATATCAATTATGGAGAGGAGAACGAGTGACAAAAAATGTTGGTGTATAATAACATCAACTCATCTATACTAAGCCACTTCATACTTGAAAGAGATCACTCTTGCAACCCAAGAGGACTGGACGTAGGATTCATTATGAATCTAAATTAGTATTAAAAAAAATACTATGTCATTTACTTTCTACAATTTATCTTTTTCATTCTATTCCTGAAAAGTCCAGTCGACTAGAACTCAAATTCATCGATTACCTCGAAATGGAGAAGAAAAATCAGAATTCACCCCTTATTGTATTTTCCAGTGTCACCAATAGTAACAAATAGGGAGACACATTTTTGAGTTTCAAACATAGAGATAACATCATAGTGAGAGTTTTCATAGATTTCAAACTTACAGTGCGACCATAAGATCAGTTTTCCTTTAAAAGTGATAAACTTTTCCTTCTCTTCGAGACCATATAAATTCATCTTGTCTTCAGGCCCAAATTTCTATGCATTCTATTTTCCCTCTCTTTTGAATGGTTATTTGGGGATGGACTCCATTGGATGTTTCCAACCCTCTTTTGAGCGATGAGAATTTTTTCTTGAGAGTTACATGATTTATTCTCGAACAGTTGATTATTTGTACTTTCTGAAGATTCTACATCCACAAGATCATCAGTTTGATGATTTTTCTTAAAGTGATGGCTTCTTCTAGACATGGAGGAGGATGGAGAGGGTTTGGTTTTGCCATGAGTAAGAGAGAACATAAAGAAAGAATGACTTTCTTTGTGATAGTGGGAGATATGACCGAGAGAGGAGAGGTTAAAAAGGGGTAAATGGACATTTTGATTTTGTAAAAGGCAGCTGAAAAGTTGCCTTCTGCATGCTCGCCGTCCATCAGGTCATAAATGCATGTACAGGGTAATCCAATACTTAGATATATTTAGGGCGTAAATCACGAAGATCAATTATGAAATTTTCTCCAAAATAGATAAGTTTAGAGAAATTAAATGGGAATCAAACAAATACCAATTTTGTCATGAAGAAAACATAGTCTCTTTTCAAGTAATGGTTTTGTAAAAATATCTGCTAATTGATTTTCAGTATTGATAAATTCTAATGCAATATCACCTTTTGCAACATGGTCACAGATAAAATGATGCTTAATCTCAATATGCTTAACCTTAGAATGATGCATAAATTTTTTTGAAAGGAAAATAGCACTAGTGTTCACACATAATAGGAACACAATTAAGATGTAAATCATAGTCTAACAGTTGATGCACAATCCATATAACTTGTGTGCATTAGTTGCTTACAGCCAAATGTTCTACTTCAGTAGTAGATAAGGCAACACAACTGTTTTTTTTTGCAGTGCCAGGATGTAAGAGATTTTTCAAGTAATTAGCACATTCCACTTGGGCTTTTCCTGTCAATTTTTCTACGTCTGAAAAACCTTTGAGATCAAGGACATTTAAGAATTCGTACCATAATCCATATTCAATTTTCCCTATCAGATATCTTATAATACATTTAACTGCAGTCAAGTAGGATTCTTTGGGAGCTGATTGATATCTTGCACATTTGCAAACACTAAACATAATATCAGGCCGACTAGCTATAAGATAGAATAAAGATCCAATCATACCTCGATACGTTGTTTCATCAACACTCTCACCATCTTTATCTTCATCTAGGGTGGTTGATGGACTCGTAGGAGTCCCTATGGCCTTAACATTAAACATGCCAAACTTTTTAATGAGGTCTTTTGTGTATTTTGTTTGAATAATGAAAGTACCTTTTTGTACTTTCTTGATTTGTAGCCCAAGGAAGAAGGTTAATTCTCCCATCATACACATTTTAAATTCTCCTTTCATGATGTTTGAATAGTCCTTGCATAACACAAGGTTAGTATTGCCAACAATAATATCATCTACATAGATTTGCACAATTAAATTACCTTCAGTTCATTGTTTGATAAAGAGAGTAGTATCAATATTACCTCTATTTAACTAATGTTTGACTAGGAACAAACTTAACCTTTCATGCCAAGCTCTAGAAGCTTGCTTTAGTCCGTATAGGGCTTTGGATAATTTGTAGACATGATTTGGAAATGATTCATTTACAAATCCCAGAGGTTTCTTAACGAATGCTTCCTTATAGATGAAACCATTTTAGAAAGTGTTTTTTACATCCATATGAAATAGTCTGAAACATTTGTGAGTAGTATAGGATAATACGATACAAATATATTCTAACCTGGCAACATGAGCGAAAGTTTCCTCGTAATCAAATCCTTCTTGCTATGAATAACCTTGAGTAACTAGACTAGCTTTATTTTGTACCACTTGTCCAGACTCGTTTATCTTGTTTCTGTATACCTATTTTGTTGCAACAATGGATGAATTTGAATGTTTAGGAATGAATTCCCCTACTTTATTCTTCTCAAATTGATCAAGTTCTTCCTTTATTGCAGTTATCCAACTTTCGTCCCCAATGGCCTCATCTATCGTTTTTGGTTTGAAGTGAGATATAAGGGATATATTTGATGTCTGCTTTAGCGATCTTCTTGTTTTCATACCTTCCTGAGGATTTGCAATGATTTACTTATGTGGTGTCCAAGCTAACTTTCTTACTCATTTAGAACAACTCATACTGGTTCCTTTTCAGCGGGACTTGATTGTTCAACTGTAGGAAGATCCTGGTTATCTACATGACTGTTAGTTAACTAATCCTGCTGATCTATCACCTCATCACGAGTGTTTTCACCTGTATTGGCAGACTTAGGAACTATGGAAATTTCCTCATCTTCGGGAAGTTCTTCATTCCTTGAGCGAGTGTTAGTGTCCACAAATACAATATGTATAGATTCTTCAATAGACCGAGTAATTTTATTAAAATCTCTATATGCTCTACTGGAGGGAGAGTATCCAAGAAAAATACCTTCATCACTTTTAGATTAAACTTACCAAGGTTGTCTTTTCCATTGTTGTGGA